>MJUT01027962.1:88216-111617 GCA_002080005.1 Gigantidas platifrons | reverse complement strand
CTCTCCACGTGGACACATTATACTGATTCCAATCCAGCAAATGCTGGCGTATTAAAACAACAGTAATGTCCCTCCACGTGGACACATTATACTGATTCCAATCCAGCAAATGGTGGCGTATTAAAACAACAATAATGCCTCTCCACGTGGACACATTATACTATCCAGCAAATGCTGGCGTATTGAAACAACAGTAATGTCTCTCCACGTGGACACATCATACTGATTCCAATCCAGCAAATGCTGGCGTATTGAAACAACAGTAATGTCTCTCCACGTGGAAACATTATACTGATTCCAATCCAGCAAATGCTGGCGTATTAAAACAACAGTAAAGTCTCTCCACGTGGACACATTATACTGATTCAAATCCAGCAAATGCTGGCGTATTGAAACAACAGTAATCTCTCTCCACGTGGACACATTATACTATCCAGCAAATGCTGGCGTATTGAAACAACAGTAATGTCTCTCCACGTGGAAACATTATACTGATTCCAATCCAGCAAATGCTGGCGTATTAAAACAACAGTAATGTCTCTCCACGTGGACACATTATACTGATTCCAATCCAGCAAATGCTGGCGTATTGAAACAACAGTAATGTCTCTCCACGTGGACACATTATATTGATTCCAATCCAGCAAGTCTTTGCTCTTACTCCTTAAAGTTGAGGTAACCGGTATTAGCGGAGAAACAGCTGTAACAGTAGTGCATGTTTTACCTACGAAAAATGCAATGTTCCCGCTGGGAATCGATCCCGGGACCTCTCGCATTGCAAGCCACCGCTCTACCAACTGAGCTAAAGGAGATCTCCACTAACGCAGTTAGCAGAGGTGGTTGTGAACCTACTACAGTTCCTATAGCCTTAGGTAGGTGAGCGTTCCCATTACCCTCCGCCCACCTCAAGAGTCATCATACCTTGATGACGACATCTCAAATACCAACATTCAACCCGACCAGTTTTCCTGTTCTAATCACCATTGGTTAGTTAGTTGGACGTCAATGTAACAGTAGAGCATGTTTTACCTCCGCTGTTAGCAGAGGTGGTTATGAACCTACTACAGTTCCTATAACCTTAGGTACAGGGGGCATTCCCGTTACACAGCTAATACCTTTTTTTGCTTATAATTCCGATCGACGAATAAAAAAACATTCTAGAGGATCATCCAATGAACATTCCTATAAAGTTTGATTCCAATTGACCCAGTAGTATCAGTACTAGTGTTGATTACAAATTAACAAGGCCCATTTTGACACATTGGACCTCTCGATTGTTTTGTGTGTTAATTTGATCAACAAAAAGAGAACCTTTCAGAAGAACATCCAATGAATTTTCCTACCTAGTTTGGCACCAATTGACCCAGTAGTTTCAAAGTTGACACATTGGGTCTCTTTATTTCTGTGTGTGTTATTCTGATCAACAAAAAGAGAACCTTTCAGAAGAACATCCAATGAATTGTCCTACCTAGTTTGGTACCAATTGGTCCAGTAGTTTCAGAAAAAAATTAAAATGTAAAAGTTTATGGATGAAAACAACAACCAAGCGCTGACAATGCCTCACATCACCCTTTGGGTCATGGTGAGCTAAGAACAGCCTCCAACTCTCCCCCTACAAAAACAGAAACACCAATGTTTGTACCTTGGAGCCTCTTGTTTTGAATATGTAGGCTACAATACCCTAAATCAAAATCAACCTTTATTCTGTGCCAAGGATCTTCAAGTATTAACATTCTGAGGGATCAATCAACTAGAACTAAGTTATCATCCAAAAACGAACTGCATCGGTGGGGTAATGGTTAGTGTGCTCCCCTCGAGTGCAGTAGATCGTGAGTTCGAGCACGATCGAGTCAAACCAGACTTTAAAATTGGTATTTGTTGCTTCTCCGCTAAGCAGGCATGCGCAGCATTAAGGAGAAAGAGCAAAGACTTGCTGGATCGGTATCAGGATAATGTGTCCTAGTGGGTGACATGTCTACCCGCGGACTGCTGTTTCAGTGAACTAGCACTATAAAAATCCAACTCAGGATGTTGGTCTAGTACAAAGCGGACCTCTTCATCATCTCATTGAGAATTGTAACTTGTTCTCGCCATGATATAGTTGAAAAAATGCTGGAGTTGACGTTAAACAACAATCACTCACTCTCTCATACAAAAACGACTATGTCTACAAACAATGACCAGGACAACATTCCCATGCCACAATGAGTCTTTTAAAAATATACAACAAATATTAATTTATAGATATGTTTTTATTAAAACACTGAGAAAATTTAACAGAATATACAGAACGTCTACAACATTATGAAGCACTTAATAATTTTAAGACTTGGAGGAAGGTCATCTCTACTATAGAAACAACATAAGGTAACACAGGTAGTTCAACACAAGGAAAAACTTGGTTTCAAATATTTAAAGAAAAGCTAAAGAAAATAAGCTAAGAAAAAGATTATAACATTCATTAATAAGAGTCAAGGTCAAGGATTCTATAATTATTTTTTTTGCAAGAAAACATTACTATAAACATACAAATTTTTTGGGAAAAAATGACTTCTAAATATTTGCTCTGGTACAATTTTACAATTTTGCAAAATTAACTATTGGAAGGATTACTGTATTTGTATTTAGGACATTTTTACACTTATATGGTTAGGTTTATGTTGTCTAATACCACTTTCAACAATATTTCAGCTATATCGTGTGGTGGTCAGTTTTATTGGCAGAGAAAACCACCTGCACACTTATAACTAACTGTAAAATAATGGTTAGGGGGAGGGGTGATATTACCTACATACACAAAAAAAAAAAAAACTAGAGGCTCAGTACGCTGAGCCTGTGTTGCTCACCTTTCATTCTGCTTTGAGGAAACTTAATACAGAGCCTTCCATAGGTGCTTCCCACCAAGTTTCGGTTCATTTGGCCAAGCAGTTTCAGAGAAGATTTTTAGAAATCAACCAACCAGAAACAAGAATTGCCTATGGCAGCCATGTTTGTTAACAGGTCAGGGTGGCACAAAAGGTTGTTTTTCGACATACGATGGATACACTTATTTTAAAAATTAATTGAACTATGTGAACTTTCAGAACAGTAAAAGCATCTACAGATATCTGGGGTGGATTGGGAATATAGAACTATCTTAAAACCACCACTGTTTATTGAAGTGTTTGTACCAAGTCAGGACAGTGAGTGGTCATGTTTATGTGTGTTAAGGTGTCATTTTTATGACAGCTTATAAGGGGAGATAAACCATGTAAATTTTTCTACAATTTCAAACTAAATTCCTTTCGAAAAATATTTCAAATTAATTGAAGAAAAAGTTTGAAACCTTTTATTTCCAAATATTTTGCTTAAAATGAGGAAAAACGCTGGTCAGAGGAAAACTTTCACTTCCGATTGAATCCATACACTGGATACCAAAGTATTTTATCATAAGCTTACCATATCATGAGATACATTTATTTGATCATACCCTACTGATATCAGCAGACACATGTATAATATTCATAACCTTGAGGATACCAGGAATGAGATACTGTACATGTGTTCATACACCTAGAATAAATTACTGAAGGAATTTTAAGTCTTTGTGCTAACCCACTTGCCCGAATCCCGGGAAAAGTAAATCTGGATTCGAAAATTTTGAAAGAATAGAAAATTTTCTAAATTTGGCTTTCGGGCAAGTAGGTGAAAACAAATTAAGGCAAAGACTGTTTTAAGAAACATATACTACCAGGGAGAGGTTTGTTTACAAGAATTCATTAACATAAATCTACTACAATCAATTTTGATATATACATTGTTGGCTTACTGATAAAATATCAAATAAACTGATTTTTACCTTAGAATGAAATTGCAGGAGGAAAGGGGGTAATGGGTGCCATTTCTCAATACCTTGTAGCTACATGTACTGGCCCCTTGATCCCTAGCTACTGGGACAACAGATTAAAATTCTTAACAGGTTGACAATTTTTCTCACCCCTTGGATAAAGTAGTCTGTTAATTAATGTGAAAAATATTTTGTTATCTTACCTAGAGTCCTAGGTAATTGTCGATTGATTGATATACATCTGTGTCTTGGCAGTATTTTAAATGTATTTCATAATAAAATATAAATAGACAGTATCTTTATATGCTATCACAACAGTGAGAAATACTGAAATAAAAAGTTATTTGATGTTGGTTACAGGGAGGTAATTTTCAGGTGAACTAAATAAAAGATAACCAAAATAACTGATATCAGAACAAACGATTAATAAAACATCCGACCCAAATCTGTAGAAAAATGCTTTCTTTAGGATAGTGATAATCAAAGGATTTAAAACACTTTCATTGTCAATTTTTTTTATGACACGAAACATCACTGATCATGACAAATTTGATGTGTACTAATTTTGCAATCTCCAGGTTAAACTGTGGAAGAAAAATGGTTGAGATTGCAAAAATATTTATCTGAAACTGTTCGAATATTGAAGTCAAGTAAAAGATATTTTTGACATTACCCAGACCAGTAAGAAATTAAAATAACAAGGGAAAATAACATGGAAAACTCAAACATAAATCAAAGGTCAAACATACCAAAATGATTTCCTTTAAAATAGGGAAAAAAATAATAATAACATTTTTTTCTTCTAAAAAATAACGAAATAAAAGAAAATCAAATGGTAACAAAACTAATCCAGGTTACATACTGACAGTAAAGCAAGCTACTGAATTCCAATGATCAAGAATGAGGCAATGAAGGAAACCAACCATTTCATTGGTCTGATCTGTCATGTGGACCCTATCATTATATTGTAATAGATATTGATTGAATTTAGTGTGAACAACACGTTTATGGAATAACATTCATCAGGTACACTAAAAGTCAAATAATTAGAAAGCCAAAAAGCTGAAGGTGGTACCATACACTACAGGGAGATAACTCTTTAAAATCAGTTGAACGTTTTGATCATATGATGTTTGTATGCAGACTTCAAGCATCTCGGTGATCAAAACCACAGAGAGAAAAGCTGCTATGTGGCTAGTGTATTTATAGCTCTGAGTCTGTTGGTTGGAATTTGTTAAAATTTTTATATTTATTACAGTGGATATATATTCAAACACACTCCCAAAAAAATAAGAAAATTAAACGAGCAGATCAAATTTTACGTGTAGTGTATGGTACCACCTTAATAAAAGTTTTGTGAGTAAGAACATCAAAGGGCCTAAACAAGGAAAGCCGAAAATCACCAGAGGTCCCTTTGTGATACCACTTTATTCTAGTTGAAAAATAAAAACGTAGATATCAAATTTAGTGCACGTTTCTGCTTAACCTTCATCAAGTACCTTTAATTTCATTTGTTATATCTGAATACAACCAGTCAACCACATGGGAGATGTGTATATCAATTTGTCTTGGGAATTATCTGGTTTGGGGAACCATTCCTCTATCAGATTAATCTACTCTCATTTGATGTGTTAGGCTAAAGGAGTTTTAACAGCACTTTAAGTAATATTTCAGTTACTGGTATATCATGGTGTGGTGGCAAGTTTAAATGAAGAAAAAGCTGGAGCCTGTAGAAAACCACTGATCTTCTACAAGTTGCAGACAAAATTTATAATATTAAGTTGTAAAGACAACACCTAACTGTGACTGGTAACCAAGCTCACAGTTTTAGTGGTGATAGACGTAGATGTAGATGTAAATCAAACTACCATATAAGGTTTTTCTCAATGGCCCAATTCTCTTTGATATACAGAGAACTGGATTATAAAATACAATCGGAAAAATTATTTACCCATGAAACTAGTATCAAAATCTTTCCCCCACCATTAGTCAAAGACAATCATAATATTTCTAACTTATAACTTTAAGTTCACTATTACTTTGTGCAGACTGTTCTGTGAATAAGATAAAAAGCTTCTTAATTCTTCTTGGAGGTATTTGTGCTTATTAATAATGTATGTTTACTGGTAGCACTTTGCTTAAAGTTGGTATGGACGTACATACAGCATCTCCTATCAAGAAAAATTAAATGGAATAGTGCCACATAAATTTCAGTATTAGTTGAAAGGGATTTTATTTGAATATATCTTAACACCTGATACAGTATCCCCCTCTTATAAGACCACCCCTTCTGCATTGATTGATTTTGATTTGATTGATTTTTGGTGTTTTAACGCCACTTTAAACAATATTTCAGCTATATTATGGCGACCAGTTTTAGTGGTGGAAATAGCCGGAGTACCCGGAGAGAACCACCGACCATGGGCAAGCAACTGGTAAACTTTATCACATGCGGCTGACAGTCGAGTGCACCCTTTTTTGCGAACCCACACTGTATTGGTGATAGGCTTGTACGAGTTGTTAGATCCAATGACTTAACTCATTTAGCCACCCTTCTGCATTGAAAGAGTGGCTTTATACAAGAAGTAGCCTCTCTAGAGGGTGACAATATACACTGTAGTAGTATTTTCACCCCTTCAGTGCATATGAAATCTGGCCTGATGCGAGGGGTAGGTCCATATGTAATCTGGCCTGATAAGAGGGGTAGGTCCATATGAAATCTGGCCTGATAAGAGGGGTAGGTCCATATGAAATCTGGCCTGGTAAGAGGGGTAGGTCCATATGAAATCTGGCCTGATAAGAGGGGTAGATCCATATGAAATCTGGCCTGATAAGAGGAGTAGGTCCATATGAAATCTGGCCTGATAAGAGGGGTAGGTCCATATGAAATCTGGCCTGATAAGTGGGGTAGGTCCATATGAAATCTGGCCTGATAAGAGGGGTGGGTCCATATGAAATCTGGCCTTTTAAGAGGGGTAGGTCCATATGAAATCTGGCCTGATAAGAGGGGTAGGTCCATATGAAATCTGGCCTGGTAAGAGGGGTAGGTCCATCTGAAATCTGGGCTGATAAGTGGGGTAGTCCCTCTCGTGGACAATAATTTAGTAGTATTTTACTATCTCAGTGCATCTGAAATCTGGCGTGATAAGAGAGGTGGCCTCTCTTGAGGATTACATTTTAGTAGAATTTTATCATCTCGGTGGATCTTAACTCTGGCCTGACAAGATGGGCGCCCTTTGGTGAAAAGGGCCTTAAAAGATGGGTGCTACTTTATATTAAAATTTCTGTGGTCATACTGCATGCAATTAACACATCATATTAATCAGAAATTGACCCTATTTCACAAAAAAATTCACAAAAGGGGGTAGAGTGTTCTGGCTCCACATCTTCCAACAGAACTTGAGATCTGGGAGCTTACTTAATACCTTAACTCTATTGTACCTTGATGCCATTGGTACAATTCAATATTAATTGATAAATGCATACAAACCTATCCTCTCCCCTCCTGCCTCCCCCAAATAATCTTCACAAATATACAATAACTTAAAAAGAGAATGTTGAACATGAAAGTATGGACGTACATGTACATTTTGTATTCGAAAGAGAAATCAGAATCCAAACAAAATAACACTGCCTCATTACTCATGAAATAAACATTGTGTATTCATACACCAAAAATAACAAAGTTTTCAGAAGACCACTATTGAAATACATAATACTCGTACATTACATATCATAAACTTAAAGCTACAATAGTTTTTTTTTTTTCTAAACAAGACACAATCGTTATATAGGAATTATAAGGCACAGTCGGGTAAAAATAGTTTCTCACCGGTTAACTTTTGATTTACAAAGAACATGGATACTAAAGTTATGATTCAAACACATCAACACACTTGTATTGAAAGGAACAAATGCACCGAGGGTCCAATCTTGCCTGTAGTTTCAGGGATATTTTTCATATAATTTATTTTTTAAAAGGGGGATGCTTCACTTGGATTTTTTTTATATAATTTTTTTTTTTAAATGAGGATTTGAATTTTCCCCTTTTAAATAAGAATAGAAATAATAAATGGAAAATAAATGCCAAAATTAATTTTCAAATTATTTATGTTCTTATAAAATTTCACATAACACCTGTTGTTCTTTGTTGTGGTTGTTTTTTTTTCAATTCTAAGTTTATTATTTTCCTGTTATGGAAACATAGAGAAAGTATCTATGATCTTGTACTTTCTCCATTTCATAAAATTTGACCACCATTGTAGGTCTCAAACATTTATGCAAAAGTGATGTAACAAAAGATTTCCATCATTTTTACTTATGCTTATTCACTAATACCCTCAAAATACAAAATATAATTACAAAACCAATCTATATTTGGATTATGCTATGATTCCGGGAATCTTTAATATTAGTTTTAGATATTTAGAAGACATTTTATAGTACTAAGAATCTTCAACTTTGAATTTTCCTTTGGTAAATTTATGCAATGTAATTACTGCTGACAAATTAAGACCTTCTTTTTTAGCTAATTTTACTTTCAGTAAAAAATTTCATGCAAAAATCTTTCAGAGTTTTCATTATCTACGAAAAACAAAATGCAGAATTTAAGACACAGATATAATTTTATTCATTTTCCACAATAGTTTTCTTCATATGATAAAAATGACTTTTTAATGTTTGCCATGTTTTTCCTTTTTTTCTTCTTCCAGAAATAGCATTTACTTCACTGCTTTCTTTACAGGTAGAAGTAGTTTGTTTTCCTGTGATTTGTTTTATTGTATATCAATTTTTATCTAAGATATTTAAGATTATACAAATTGTACCACAAAATGTGTTAATAGAGAAGTCAAGTGCATTATGGGTCTACAGGAAATAATATTAAAGGGGGATAACTGCATTTGTTTGAGCTTCATGGAATGAACACTTAAGGGCACACCAGTGTACACAGCACAATCTTAGTTATATGACTTTTAATCTTTATAGGAGCAAAACAAAATATCATAACAGACCAACAAGTTCTTATTTTGCAATTATAAATTGAAATAACATTAACCTCCATTTCTTTTGAGTTTGTCAGTGACTTGCGACAGGTCGATGGTTTTCTCTGGGTATATATACTAATAAAACTGACCGCCACGATATACAATGTAACTGAAATATTTGTTGAATGTTGCATTAAACACCATAACCCTAAACCATTTCCTTTAAAACTATGCAACAAATAGTTGATTCTGTGGGTTTTTATAATTATTTTGTATGTTTGGTCTGTGTGTGAAACTGTTTTGCTTTTTAAATAACCAAAGATGCAAATCCAGTGAAACTCTTCTTAACAAATTCAGAAACATTCTTTAGAGCATACAAATCTTATATTTTCCTCATCTTTTGTTGTCCGACTTGATTGAAAGATCGTAATAAGATACGAAACAACTACGGTGTACACTGGTGTGTTTTGCTTCAAGCTTGCCCTTACATAATCAACTATATACTACACACAATGTGCCAAAAAGAGCAACATCTATAATACATGTAATTCAATTTTCTATTTTTGTGTACTAAATTTAAAGGGTATATACTTGCTCTTTTTGGCTTTATTAGCTGCAAACATGAAACCTTTTCTTTCTTACTTAAAATATTGTAAATTTTGTAAAGGCCCCATCTGTATCAAGTGATATGTAACAATTTGGGAGATGGTTGCAACCCAACACTTTTAACAAGAAAAACATACAAGATATTCTTCTCTTTTTTTTTGCATTTTTTTTTTAATTATAATTTTCAGAAATAAAAGTTTTGATGTTTGCAGGACTATTTGGCCATCTGTAACAGAAGAAAATATGCTCATCCTACAACTATTTATAAAAAAAAATTTAAATGGTACTAAAAACAAAATTCTGTCAAAAATTTGTTTTTCAAGTATTTTTATCATAAAAAAATGGCTCAAACTGAAAATTAAATATGTATCTTTCACTGTAAAAAAATTTATATGAACAAAGATTTGACGAGAGAGTGATCATTTAAATATACAGCTTTCACTGTAAAAAATGGTTTGAAATAATATTTTTTCATGAGTTATCTCCTCTTTGTAGGATGAAAAGAAATACCTCCCTTTTGTAGGATGAGACAGTTTACATCACTGTACAGAATGGCCTCACAGAGATCATTTAAAGACAACCTAAAAAAAAAATTCTCACTATAACAATGTAACAAAGCAGAATATTTTCTCATTCATAACATAATGGCACAAAAACAAAACAGGGAGAAAACATAGATTTGCTTTTTTTTTCATCTTAACAGATCAACAGATTTAAATATATTATGTAAAATATCATAAAATTTCTTCTATCTCTTTTTGATAAAAAAAAATACAGAACAGATCACAATTTATTTATTTTAAGTCCTAACTCCTATACTGTCTAATGTCGATGGTCTCAACTTATATTTGCTATTTGAATGTGTCTGTAATATTTGATTGGCTCCAGCACTGCTAGGAAAAATAGCAAGAATCTTATGAAAAGATGACACGGGTAAACTTGCTGTGTCTGTTTGATACTGAATGTTTTCTTGATGAATGAATTGTAATTGCGCTCCTCCACTCGTCACCAGATCTTTTAAAAGTTTATCAGCATCAGCTTGCATCATTCCACCTGGTAAATCGTAAATTTCCAAAATGTGACCTGAAAATGACCAAAAATACTGTATAAAACATATTACTTAAGAATTTTCCTTTTTTCTTTAATTTGTAGCTTGAGAAATAGCCTAACTCGTTTTTCTTCTATTCATCTTACACAATTGACTAAAGGGAATTTATAATCTACATGAGCACAACAAAATGAGATATAACATTTCAAACTTCAAAAAAAAAACTAATAAAAGGCCGTTGGCAACTGGTACCCCGACGGTAAGATTAAATTTTGAAACTATTGTAAACTAGAGGATCAGGTGAGCTTGTATCACTCACCTGACTTAAATAATTCTGAAAGGGGACCACCCAAGGACCATTTTGAAGTAAAAAACTAGAGGCTCAGCCCACTGAGCCTGTATCGCTCACCTGACAATAGAATGATACTGAAGCAAATTTCAAAGGGAGATGATCATTACCTTAACTGTTTTCTATATTTATGCATAAAAGATAATGTCTTTGGGCCAGGTGAGCTAAAAAATTATGAAAAAAGGGCAATAACTCCTAGACGAGTAATAAGATTTACTTCAAAATTGCAGGGCATGTAGATCTTGACAAGCTGAACATGTTTTCAGTTTACACTTAACATCTATCTCTTATAGTTTTTGAAATATAAGACGAAAAGTATTAAAATAAAAAAAAATAAATTGATGAAAAAAGGGCAATAACTTCAAAATGGGTATTGGGATATACTTCAAAATTGCAGGGTAGGTAGATCGTGACATGCTGCACATTTTTGCAATTTAAACTTAACATCTATCTCTTATAGTTTTTGAAATATAAGACGAAAAGTATTAAAAATTTTAAAATTTGATGAAAAAAGGGCAATAACTCCAAAATGGGTAATGACATTTACTTCAAAATTGCAGTGTAGGTAGATCTTGACATGCTGCACATTTTTGCAATTTAAACTTAATATCTCTCTCTTATAGGTTTTGAAATATAAGACGAACAGTATTAATTTTTTTTAAATTTGATGAAAAAAGGGCAACAACTCCTAGTTTCAATCTGATTATTTGTTCCCAAGTTATCATCTGGAAACCAAATATTTAGCAATTTTGAGGTATAAAAAGGGGCATAACTCTACTAAAAATAGTTGAAAAATTGTCATTATCGAACTTGACCTAGTTCTTCATAAGATACACTTACATACCACACCTAGCTTCATTCTGACTATTCATTCACAAGTTATCATCTGGAAACCAAGCACACGGACGGACGACACCCATTTCTATAGTCCCCTTCGAGGAAGCGTCGGGGGACAAAAACAAACTGGAGACTTAGTGGGCTTTTTCATTCAATAAATGCTTTCAATTAATTTGGCCAAATGGTTTTAGAAAAGATTTTTTTTAATTGGCCAATCACAAACAAGAACTGCCTTTGGTGGCCATGACAATTTCGTACAGGACAAGAGGTTTCAAAGAATATTTTTTTTATAGAAATTGGCTAACCAGAAACAAAAATTGCCTATGGCTGCTATTTTTGTTCACGGATTGGGACGAAATGAGCAATCTTAATAGAGGACTTTCCAGGGATGCTTCCTACCAAGTTTCGGTTCATTTGGCTAAGCAGTTTCAGAGGAGATGATTAAAATGTGAAAAGTTAACAGACAACAGATGCCAAGTGATGGCAAAAGCTCACATTGCCTTTGGCAAGGTGAGCTAATAAAAATCAAGGGAAAAAAATCCAAAAAAATTAGGCCATAAAATAAGAGCATGATAGGAAATGTTGGGAGAAAGGATATTAATATACATGTATTCTAAAAACTTTAAATCACTACATACAGTAATTATTAGCTTGCAAGATTTTTTATACAACTTGGGCCTATTGCTATTCCTCCCACAAACAAGCATAACAAATATTTTCTCTCATGTTGATAAACATTTAAATAAGTTCCTGTGGACCTATTGCTATTTCCCCACACATTTTGGTTTGTACACCCACCTGTCTGTCCATCAGAAGTGAACTGTTGCTATTCCCCCCCNCCCCCCCCCCCCCCTACAATTTTGGTATGTACACCCACCTGTCTGTCCATCAGAAGAAGTGGACTATTGCTATCTCTCCCCCCCTCCTACAATTTTGGTTTGTACACCCACCTGTCTGTCCATCAGAAGTAGTGGACTATTGCTATCTCTCTCCCCCCCCTACAATTGTGGTATGTAGACCCACCTGTCTGTCCATCAGAACTATCAATACTGTGATGTGGTGAGTCGCTATCTTTACTACGAGATTTCTTTAACTTCTGCTGTTTACTGACATATGTACCAGTACTTCTACAATAGAAACCAGTGGCATTATACAACAATTCCAAATAAATCATTATCAAAATCTGAATCAACAGCCTTATTATTTTGGATTTCTAAGATATGCAAATCATTAAAATTTCTGAATAGTGATGAAATAATTGAAAAACAAAAACTATCACCTTGTCGTAAGTTCTAATATTAATAATAAAAAAAAATGTAGAAACAGTGGCAAAATCAATACTCTAACACACATATACAAGACCTCTCACTTTGCTGGCACATGACAGGATCTTATCCAATAGAAAGATGTATCTAAAATCACTGTGTAAGATGTCTCTTTCATATACATGTATTGACAAACCTTTGTTTTTGTCGTTGTAAATATGAAATGTCATCGCATAGGATCTTATCCAATAGCATTATGTATCTAAAATTACTGTGTAAGAATATGTGATTATTGCCTTCATCTGAGCATACCAAACCTAGTTTCAATCTGACTTTTTGTTCACAAGTTATAATTTGGAAACCAAAAAATTAGCAATTTTGAAGAATAAAAAGGGATGTAACTCTGGTAAGATTTGTCGAAAAATGTTTGCTATCAAACTTGACCTAGATATTCATGAGATACACTTACATACCAAACCTAGTTTCAATCTGACTATTTGTTCCCAAGTTATCATCTGAAACCCAAATATTTGGCAATTTTGAGGTATAAAAAGGGACATAACTCTAGTAAAAATTGTTGAAAAATTGTCATCATCGAACTTGACCTAGATATTCATAAGATACACTTACATGCCACACCTAGCTTCAATCTGACTTTTTATTCACAGGTTATCATCTGGAAACCAATTCGGGACACATGGACGAAGTATAAAAAGGGATGTATTTCTGGTAAGATTTGTCGAAAAACGATCGCTATCGAACTTGACCTAGATATTCATTAGATACACTTACATACCAAACCTAGTTTCAATCTGATTATTTGTTCCCAAGTTATCATCTGGAAACCAAATATTTAGCAATTTTGAGGTATAAAAAGGGGCATAACTCTAGTAAAAATAGTCGAAAAAATTGTCATTATCGAACTTGACCTAGTTCTTCATAAGATACACTTACATACCACATACCACACCTAGCTTCAATTTGACTTTTCATTCACAAGTTATCATCTGGAAACCAAGCACACGGACGGACGACACCCATTTCTATAGTCCCCTTCGGCGAAGCGTCGGGGGACAAATATGTATGGTACACTGTATTATAATAATATACAATTGTTGCCTTCATACGAGGTGAACATTCAAATTGTTTACCCGAGGTGGGTTGTCTTCCCAAGGGCTTTAGCCCGAGGGAAGACAACCCTGCGAGGGTAAACAATTTGGATGTTCACCTCGTATGATGGCAACAATTGTTTTATTATACCGAAACTACATATAAGAATAATTTTGGCATGTTTAAATAAAAACAAAGTAAATGTGTGTCTTTCTTACATTTTAAACTTGTAACAATAACAAGGAAATAAAGTGAACAAAGTCAGAATTTATAGTAGGCATGTGAAGTGTTCTTGATATATTTGCTAATTTGACATATTAAATAGTGAAGTTCACAACACTGTTTGTGATATACGGGGTGAATGATCCTCTGATATTTTGAAAATCTGCCTTCGCTTGACATTCTTCAAACTGTTTTCACCCGGCCAGCAGGCGACAAATTAGCTTCCGGTTTGTAATATTCGGATCGATTCCGGCACAATTTCCGGTCAGGCATGAGACAATAGAATTGTCCAGCGATGGACAATTGTATTGTCTCACCCCTAAAAGAAAGTTGTCTCCCTCGATAGGAAATTTCAAAAAACATTTGAATTGTCTTATAATACATATATATATGTAAGGCCATACAAAGTTAATTTCTTGGTTCTCAGGCCCGCCCGCATGTGGAAATTCGTCGCCACATTGCCGATTTTTTTGCAAAAATAGTGAAAAAAAAAAATTAAATGCGGTAGCGCTGTCCGTACGGAAAAAACAACCGCATCCGTTTTTCTCTTATATCGCGTGGTCGGTGAAACGCTTTAAAACGCATCATGCTTAAATGAGATTTAAAGCATCGTTATGACAATGTATAAATAAAAAACGTGTTTCCGTTTGACATTTAGACAAAATGTCAATCGTTTCTGTGCAAATTCGGCACAAATGTTTGCCAGTTTTACCAGGAAACATAATAGCTTCTCCGAAGCTTGTACCTTATAGGAATTGTTTACGGAGATAAAAAATGGTACGTTGGGACCAGCGGATTGGACGTTTCCATAAAAATTAACCACTTGTGATGTTTCTGCCACCATCGGAAGAAATAAAATTGAAATTTTCAATAAAGTAATGAAAAGATTTATACATTGCCATATTTTTCACAAAAAAAAGAAGAAAAAATGCCTCCCTCATCACTTTTTACAGCAGTAAAAGGATAAAAAAAAATGCTGCCCTCCCTCATCAATTTTGACAAAAAAGGGCCTGAGAACCAAGTAATTAACTTTGCATGGCCTAAGGTATAATAATATAAATTATTATACTTTCACATATTGACAAACTTTTGTTTTTGTGACTGAATAAATGTATATATGAGACGTCACCTGACAGGATCTTATCCAATAGAATTATGTATCTTTAATAATTTTCTAAGAATAGAGATCATTTCTCTTTCATAAGGTGACTTCAATCGATTTGACTATCTTGTCTAAGCCCTTTGGTTTTCTTACTCTCAGAAGATTGAATTATTTGGACTTTCCAATCTTTTGACCTTGAGTAATGAAGGTCATTATATCCCCACTCCACCGGAGGGGGGTTATATTGTTTTACCTCTGTCCGTCCGTCCTTCCGTCTGTCCAAAATATTTTTCATCGCATTTTTCTCAGGAACTATTAATGGCAGAAATCTGTTATTTGGTCACAAGCTTCTATAGGTATGCCATATTGTGCGAAGCGTTTTTGGACCCGTCAGATTCCGACTTAGTTGGTTTTTATACACATTGAACATATATGCAGGGGTATCGTAACTGAGCATTATCTCACAGTTCATCTTGTTTCAGGAAGTGTGGTGCACGCTAAATTTGATACTACTTGTTTTTGTGGCTGTATAAGTGAATATCAGAATTAAGAGAACTGACAGGATCTTCTCCAACAGAATCATGTATCTAAAATCATTGTCTGATAATATAAATAATTTCTCTACCATCAGGTAACTTTTAGGCGATATTGGCTATCCCGTTTAAACCCTTGGGTTTTCTTGCTCCCCAAGACTTTTGAATTATTTGGCCTACCAGTCTTTTGATTTTGAGCGTACCTGATGAAGGTTATTTCACAAACGTGTCATGCGCATTAAATTTGATATATCTACAGTACAATTTTCTTATTATTAACCAACCTTTGTTTTTGTGGCTGTATAAATGACTGTGGGTGAATCTGCATCTTTTGGACTGATGGGTGAAATGTTGACTGACCTAATAACCGCACATCTAAATACACAACATAAATATATGTCATGTGTATAAAATACACAATATAAATATATGTCATGTGTACAAGTTTCAGAGTCATATGTTTTAACAAACTGTCTATATTTTTATATAGGTAAACAGGACTGGATTGCACAAACCTCAAGTAATTTACATATAAGGTTTAATTGAGATTTAAATTTAATTGAGGTTTGCTTAACCAAGTCCAGGTTGGGTTTTTTTTTTAAATCAAGGGGCATAACTCAAGAACAGAAAAAGTGACAGAGTCTGAAAATGTATTAGGCATTCTTTTTATGTTGCCTGATCTTGTATATAAAGTTCAAATGATTGGCATATAGGGAACTTAAGGTACGGAGCAGAAACCAATAACGGAACAAACAGACATGGGTAAATGGGTAGAGCTTTATGCAGACAAATCATGTACCCTATAGACTAACATAAGGACATGCCCCTGACTTTTAGTGACAGGGCATTAAAACCTCTAGATTTCTTCTTTTCTTAAACTTACCACCAAGCCAGGATTTGAGCTTCCAATGTCATATGTGGTGGCATTTTTGGTGTATAACAGTTTGAAGTGAGAGTTGATTGTTCGTTTTGTTGATATTGATGGAATTGTTGACCATCATAATTTAAGATGGTTTTGGAGTATAATAGTTTGAAGTGAGAGTTGATTGTTCGTTTTGTTGATATTGATGGAATTGTTGACCATCAAAATTTAAGATGGTTTTGGTGTATAATAGTTTGAAGTGAGAGTTGATTGTTCATTTTGTTGATATTGATGGAATTGTTGATCATCACTGTTTAAAACTTTTTTTCATAAGGATTTGTAACAAGTCATTCTTTAGAGTAAGCATAATTCCAAAATAAACCTCTGTTTCTTCTTTTTTTTAAACTTGCGCCCATACAAGATTTGATGAACCTACTATAGTTCATATAACCTTAAGTAGAGGACTGTACTTGTTACACTTAGTGATTTATAGTATTTACCTGTAATTTGTGCACCTGCTCTAAAACCTGGTATAAACTGTCTGGTAGGTGGTCCAGCCACCACTGGTGATCCTAAATTTCCCATAATACAGTCTTTGTTTTCTGCCTCGAATTTTGAAAATGTTCCTTCCATTGTAAGATTTTTTGCACTAACAGTCACCTGGGAAGGTTGACCTGCAACCATCCCTTGGTGTTGCTGAACTCCTCCCAGTTGTGTCGGGAGCTGCATGTTCATTTGCATATTTCTCACCATGGGAATCGTCTGTGTTGGATTATGCACTTGAACGTTGGGAAACTGAACTATTTGATTAGGAGTCCTTTGTTGCTGTTGAGGTTGACCTACTTGGGCCATCGCAGGATATATGTAATTATGCGTGTTCGGTGTTTGTATATTTCCTACCGCAACCGGTTGGCCCATGTTTAACATGGGTGTCGAGCCCTGCATTGCTATAGCGGGGTTCGATGCTGATACGTTTGTTTGACTAGGCTGAATTTGACTTTGAAAAGTTCCCTGATTACTGTTATAAACTAGCCCCATTTGTGGGGTAGAGGTGGGCACATTACTATAATACACCGTCGTCTGACCGTAATTACTTTGGCTAGGATATTGTATAGGATATGTTTGAAAATTCTCTGAGTTACCATGAACAGGATATTGACACTGATTCACTGTTTCTACATTTTGAACAGCACCTCCTTGATAATTTGAAAATCCACTTGTCATGGGAGATTGAAATGGTGCATTCTGGGTAAATGGCTGACTTTCAACTGCAACAGACGATTGTTGCCCTTGTGTCTGAACAGGATACATAAAACGTACATTAGAATTTTGCACATTCTGTGGACAAGGGTAAAACTGTCCCTAGAAAAATAATAATTCATATTTTATTAGCATATCCCCAAATGGAATGCTTTCATTGGCTAGGTAAAACTGTCCCTAGAAAAATAAACATTCATATTTTATAAGCATATCCCCAAATGGAACACTTTGATTGGCTGGATAAAACTGTTCCTAGAAAAATAATAATTCACATTTTATTAGCATATCTGCAAATAGAACTCTTTGATTGTCAAGAAGTTCCAGTTATCAATTTTTGTGTGTGACAAATTCGTTTCTATGGTAAACAATATGGCTGACTTCGGAACACCTGTCTCACTTCCATGTTAACAGCAATTACATTTTCTCCAGATTAATAATTGTGACAATTATATTACCGTTCTGTCTCCAATTAAAACTAGAGGCTCAGCCCACTGAGCCTGTATCGCTCACCTGACAATAGAATGATACTGAAGCAAATTTCAAAGGGAGATAATCATTACCTTAACTGTTTTCTATATTTCTGCATAAAAGATAATGTCTTTGGGCCAGGTGAGCTAAAATATTATGAAAAAAGGGCAATAACGCCTAGACGAGTAATAAGATTTACTTCAAAATTGCAGGGCATGTAGATCTTGACAAGCTGAACATGTTTTCAGCTTACACTTAACATCTATCTCTTATAGTTTTTGAAATATAAGACGAAAAGTATTAAAATTTTTAAAATTTGATGAAAAAAGGGCAATAACTTCAAAATGGGTAATGGGATATACTTCAAAATTGCAGGGTAGGTAGATCGTGACATGCTGCACATTTTTGCAATTTAAACTTAACATCTATCTCTTATAGTTTTTGAAATATAAGACGAAAAGTATTATTATTTTTTTTTTAATTTGATGAAAAAAGGGCAATAACTCCAAAATGGGTAATGACATTTACTTCAAAATTGCAGTGTAGGTAGATCTTGACATGCTGCACATTTTTGCAATTTAAACTTAATATCTCTCTCTTATAGTTTTTAAAATATAAGACGAAAAGTATTAAAATGTTTAAAATTTGATGAAAAAAGGGCAACAACTCCAAAATGGGTAATGGGATATACTTCAAAATTGCAGGGTAGGTAGATCTTGCCATGCTGAACATGTTTGCAGTTTAAACTTAACATCTATCTCTTATAGTTTTTGAAATATAAGACGAAAAGTATTAAAATTTTAAAAAATTTGATGAAAAAAGGGCAATAACTCCAAAATGGGTAATGGTATTTACTTATAAATTGCAGTGTAGGTAGATCTTGATATGATGCACATTTTTGCAATTTAAACTTAACATCTATCTCTTATAGTTTTTGAAATAAAGGACGAAAAATATTAAAATTTTAAAATTTTGATGAAAAAAGGGCAATAACTCCAAGATGGGTAATCAGATTTACTTCAAAATTGCAGGGTAGGTAGATCTTGCTGTGCTGATCATTTTTACCCCGTCAGATTTTTGATATTATTAACGGTTTTTGAGTTAATACCCAAAAACCTGCAATTTTACCATATGTTCTATTTCCAGTAACAGCGGCCATGTTGGTTGGCCGAATGGAAAAAAATGAAGAAGTTTTATAGAGGATCTTACATAGATGCTTCCTGCCAAGTTTGGCTCCATTTGGCCAAGCAGTTTCAGAGGAGAAGATTTTTTTTAACATTAGCCAATCAGAAACAAGAATTGCCCTTGGCGGCCATATTTGTTGGCGGAATGGGACGAAATGAAGAAATTTTATAGAGGACCTTATATAGATGTTTTCTGCCAAGTTTGGTTCCATTTGGCCCAGTTGTTTCAGAGGAGTAGATTAAAATATGAAAAAGTTAACGGACAGACGATGGACGACGGACGCCAAGTGATGGCAATACCTCACCTTTGGGTCAGGTGAGCTAAAAATGGGGCCATCGTGATCGTAATCACATGGTGGTTAGATTTACAACTACCTATGCAATCGGTGCCCATCACCACAAAAGTTGTGAGATTGAATCCTGCTCATGGCGAGGTGTACTCGATACAATATTATGTGATGAAGTTTGTTAGTGACTTGTGCCAGGTCAGTGGTTTCCTCCAGTTACCTCAATAGAACTGACAGGCACGATAAAGCTAAAATATTGTGGAAAGTGGCGTTACTCATCATTACCCTCCCCCTCCCCCCAATTAATAACTATGGTCTCCAGTAACATTAATTAACATTATGCTTGAAAAAAGAAAGGTTGATGATATAGAAGCAGTAAATCGAAAAAGGACAAACAATATAATAGACAAAAGATAAAGGATACAGGGAAAAACAATGATCTACAAAACACTAATGAAAACCAAAGACTGAGCAACATGAACTACACTAAAAACTGTGGGTGAACTCAGGTGCTCCAGAAGAGTTAGGAGTTCCTGTTCTGAACCAATGCAACAAATTTTCTAAAGCTGTTACACTGAAATAATAAAAGTATATACCCCTTAAACAGATAAAATATTTTTCCTACAAAAACAACGGCCTTATCAGGGGGGGGACTTGTGTTTTCTTTATCAATATACTGTTTGCTACCTGTGGAGTTGGTCCTTGTGGTGAGAAAACGGTCTGCATCTGTGGCTGTGTTGCCATGACAATCTGTGCCCCTCCCTGCATGGACGGTGGTCCGGGTGGCTCTCCCGTACTGTCAAAAGAGTTCTGCTGACTGATTGATGACTGACTCAGACTGAGTGATGAAAGATGATGACAAACCTCTGGTACTCCAGCCATTTCTTGTTGCTGTTGAACCTTTTAGAAAAATGAAAATGAAGATGCATTATGATGTCAGACATTTGAATTCAAGCAAGGTAAAAAGTATTAAATTAGAGGTTCACATGACATGCATCAACCAATATATACAGTCAAACCTGCTTCAGTGACAACCTCTCTGGTGTCATTTGGCATTGCTATTTAGGCACTTTGATTTACTTATTCTGAAAGACTTGTAGATTATTTGGTTGATTGATTGATTGGTGTTTAACACTAACTTTTGCAGTATTTCAGCTATATCGTGGCGTGAATTTTTTTTATTATTAACTTAGACAGTTGAGTATTTTGCTCTCCAATCTTTTGACTATATTCGTAACTGACGGAGGTAATTCTCGAAACGCGACATGACATAAGAAAAATCTAGGCATACCTTTAAATGCTTATCTTGCCAACTTAAAATAAAGTGTATCTTATCTCATGAGATGTGTATTCACTTTTTTTAAATTAACATTAAGTCATTTTTACACAACTGAAATGTGTACACATAAATGTACCAGGAATCTGATTGAACAATTGTGCAAAGGGGCCATATCCATTTAAAATTTTTTTTTATAAAGAATGTTTTGAATAAATTTACTGATCGACAGGTAATAAACAGCAACAGATTTTCTGTCCTCAGTCAAAGAAATTATTTCGCCATTTTTCTATGAATTTGGAATTATCAAACTTTTTGAATTTTAAGGGTGTAGACCTGGGTAACCCCGAAATTTTCCCATCAATTTTTTTTTTAATTTGCACCATGGAATAGCTGTCTAAATACATTTTCTGGCAAAGTTTCAAGAAATTTCACCGTGCCGCTTTCTCCATAGCACATCCTAAATATAGCAATTTTGGGGGTTTTCTCGATGCCAGATGGTAATACTAGTTTCGGAAGTTTCTAATAGATATACGCATTTATTTCTGGTTGAAAGGGAATATTTTGACTTTAATGCACTTGACAGTGTTATTGTTCAATAAATATGAAATATCTAGCATATATGAATATCCTGTTTGGAGATAATCATGTGCAAACAGTGGAAATTGGGAAAAAGGGGGGATGCCCTGAGGTACCACCCTGGTATTAAAAATCTTATTGAAAAAAATCCTGTCAATTAATTTCCACCAAAAAATGCCACAGTAAAGAATAGACATATAGACATCATTGAATCAAATTTTACAAACTTTCACCTTCGGATTTCTAAAATATTTAAAATAGTTTCTTTGTTTGTGAGATAAAAAATAACTAGTTACCAATAACAAAAAGCTTTTGAATTCTTATAATTAACACAGTGGATGTCCAAATTACCAAATGATTTCATTTGTCTTTTTCATTTTCAAGTCGGCTGGGGAGGGGGAGGGGGAGGGGTGGTTTGAGGGTAACTATACCCAGCTGTATTGTTAAATTCCTTCAAATTCTGTGCTCCAGTTGTATTCGTTTGATTCTGATTATTCTTGGGAGAAGGGGACGGCAATATAAGAGAGGATCAGATAATGTTACAATTTTTTTCCCAAACATAGCTTTCTATTTTTTCTACCATATAATTTGCTCTATAGTTTCATAATGATAATATCTAAGATTCTGATGTATATATTTATTTTTTGCTTTTCTTAAAACCCTTGAAACTCAATGGAAAAAAGTTGTCACACAAATTGTGTTACATTTCTGCCATTTTTGACAACATATTTCGATGAACATTTTTTCTGGAAAGAGATATTTCAATGATATTTTGTGGGTATATAATAATAACACACTGCCTGACACTGGCATAAGCAGCAATAAGATATTGAAATACAAGGAACACAACAATGGAAAGGTAAAAGGAAAAGGAGTCATATTTTTTAACTGGCCAAATCCAATGTAAAAAATCTTTATCACCAAGAAGCTTGGAATTGAGGTGGAATTTTCAAACACACAGATGATCATATATTTGAGAAGACACTGAAAATAGAGTTATCTCCCATACCCCAGGTCTACACCCTGAAGGGTCTCCCCGAATATCATAATTGATGTAATGATTCTCATTTTTAGAGCAATTAACATTCAGGGTTAGGTTATGGTGCTTAACGCCACTTTCAACAATATTTCAGTTATATCGTGGCGGTCAGTTTTGTTGGTGGAGAAAACCAGAGTACCCGGAGAAAACCACTGACCTTCAGAAATTCACTGACAAACTTTATCACATGTTGTATCGAGTACACCTTGCCATGAACACTGTTCGAACTCGCAACTTTAGTGGTGATAGGCACTGTTTGCACGGGTAGTTGTAATCAAAGCGCGAAAGCGCTGATATACGGTTTTGCCTTGAAACTTTATATTAGCTGTGATTTCAAGAATGGATGATTTCCAAATAATCAGACATTCCATACTAACATATATCACCAACTTTAATGCTGCAGAAAAGTGATAGTGTACAAATGTAGCTCTTTTTGCATCTCAGACATGCTTGGGATTTTTATTTTGCAGTGTTAAGTATATATGAGGAACATAACATGTCTGACATACTTCGTGATGAATCATTTGACCAATAATTGGTAACCAGTCTGTGTATTCAGGGTG
>MJUT01027962.1:53275-83416 GCA_002080005.1 Gigantidas platifrons | reverse complement strand
TGATCTGATTACTTTACAACATCGATGGTAATCCATGGCTGATCTGATTACTTTACAACATCAATGGTAACCCACGGATGATCTGATTACTTTACAACATCGATGGTAACCCACGGCTGATCTGATTACTTTACAACATCGATGGTAACCCATGGCTGATCTGATTACTTTACAACATCGATGGTAACCCACGGCTGATCTGATTACTTTACAACATCAATGGTAACCCACGGCTGATCTGATTACTTTACAACATCAATGGTAATCCACGGCTGATCTGATTACTTTACAACATCGATGGTAACCCACGGATGATCTGATTACTTTACAACATCGATGGTAACCCACGGATGATCTGATTACTTTACAACATCGATGGTAATCCACGGCTGATCTGATTACTTTACAACATCAATGGTAATCCACGGCTGATCTGATTACTTTACAACATCAGTGGTAACCCACGGCTGATCTGATTACTTTACAACATCGATGGTAACCCACGGATGATCTGATTACTTTCCACTCATTACCAGCAGGTTAATTTCACATGAAAATCATTGTTTCATGTCTGTTCCATAACTGATCTGTTAGGGCTATGGTGTATTTTCGTGTTAGGGATACTAGTATTGATTTTGCCTTTTTCTACGATTTTGATATTGGATTTTGGAACGGTTCCGACAGTGTTTGTGAGTTAGGGTTATGGTGTTTAACGCCACTTTCAACAATATTTCAGTTATATCGTGGCGGTCAGTTGCATTGGTAGAGGAAACCAGAGTACCCGGAGAAAAACCACTGACCTGCTGCAAGTCACATACAAATTTTATCACATAATGTTGTATCGAGTACCCCTTGCCAGGAGCTGGACTCAAACTCACAACTTTAGCGGTGATAGGCACTGATTGCATTAATAGTTATAAATCCAACTACCATACAATCATGATCACGACCACGATGGCCTCCAGTAGTCTCTATTAAAAAAAAAAACAATTAAAATTTTCAGCCAAAAAAAATTGCTCGTGAACAATTCTTTAATACGAAGGTTGTTCTGTCAGATGACTCGCATGTGATGAGTGGAGTGAATCAAAGAGTAATCAGCCATGTGTTACAGATGACAAAGCTACATTACAAGTGTTAGTATAGAAGACTATTAGTGATATTTTACCTTGTATTGGTGATTGTATTGGACCAGATGAACTACATCTTGACAGTGGTGAGCTATCAGTTCTGCTACCAGGGGGAGTCGGTACTCCGGGCCGTTGCAATGGACTGTTAATACTACAGTTGAAAGAATCTGAAATAAAATGTATAGGTTAAAATTAATTTTTTTTAAATGGACGAATGTGTCAACAGGACATCTCTACCAGCTTAAGTAAATAGAGGTATTAC
Source organism: Gigantidas platifrons (assembly GCA_002080005.1). Lineage (NCBI taxonomy): Eukaryota > Metazoa > Mollusca > Bivalvia > Mytilida > Modiolidae > Gigantidas > Gigantidas platifrons. Next base: position 82,027 of record MJUT01027962.1, on the reverse strand, counting down.
CCATTGTGTAAAAACAAAATGCAATATGTTGGGCCAGGGAAGCTGAAGTTAGAGCTTTAAAACCTAAAATTTGCCATTTTTCAAGTAATTATGGTGTTTAATGCCACTTTCAACAATATTTCAATTATATCGTGGTGGTCACTTTTATTGGTGGAGACAACCACAATACCCGGAGAAAATCATTGACCTGCCGCTGCAAGTCACTGATAGGAAGACTATTAAAAGAAAGAAAGTTTGATAAAAAAAAAAAGAAAAAAAAAGCATATTACCTGCTTTGTTCATGCTGTAACTTTTGTATGGACCTTGTTTTTGTGAAACATGTGTCATTCCTCCAAAACTGTTCGCTTTAGGAATACCTCTGACCTTTGAGGAGGTTCTTTCATCTGTTCCATATCCACTGGAGTCGGTACTACTACCAAGATGGTTGCCCTCTGAGTTCTTACTCAAACTACTAGGTCGAATAGGTGCCCCATCTGGTTTGTAACTGTAATAAACCAAAATAAAAATATTTTACATATGGATTAACTGACATAAGTGTTATGGTGTTTAACACCACTTTCAACAACATTTCAGTTATATTATGGCAGTCAGTTTCATCAAAATCACCGACCTGCCACAAGTCACTGACAAACTTTATAACATTCGGTAACACTCATTAACTTGCATAATTTTCTATTTCTTTTTTTATTGTAGTTTTTATTTATTTTTTTATATTTTGCAGTGACTTTGTATTATGTTTATTCAATCACACAAAAACAGATCTTTCAAGTAGTCTTGTTTAGGTTGAGGGAAGAAGAAGGAATCCAATAAATTTCATCTGCAATATAGGACACAGAACACTGTGAAAGAAAAAAAAACAAATTTGTACCATTTTCTGTTATTTCATCATTAATGGTTAAAATCATAAAAAAAAATTAATTCTCAATATAAGTTTTTTTCATGGATACGGTATACCTAGTCCCCCTCTTACAGTCTGTGCCAAAAATTTTTTTACCAACTGGCCTGAACCGCATTTTAGATGAAATTTTTCTATTTGATTAAGCAAATTTTAAGCAATTTTTACTAGCCCGAACCAATTTATACTAGACGGGGGCATTGGGCTAGTGGTTCTTGGCACAGACTGCTCTTATAAGGCCACTTTTACCAAAGGCCACTCCTGTTATCAGGCCAGATTTCAAATTCACGGAGAAAGTAAAATACAACTAAAGTTTTTAAAGTCCTCGTAATGAAAATTTGAATTAACTGACCCGAATCCAATTCTCGCATTTATTCTAAATAAAAACAGATAAATATACTGGTCCGAACAAATCTTTACTGGTTTTGGGCCAGAGGACCGGTGGTTATCGTGAGGACTACTACTAAATTGCAAAATGGGTGACTTTATTATAGGGAGACTATTGTATGAGAATATGGTCCATTCACAGTTTTTCTCAGCTAAATTTGCCATGAAAACCCAACCCATACGAACTAAAATAGCAGGTGTTCAATTTTAACACAAGTTTTGACTGAATTAAAAAACAACCACCATTAACTTAATGGGTGTCTTTCATGGATCACAGAACCTAAAGCTTCTATTTAATCAAATGTAACCTTACATTTGTGTTATTGCCATTTCTTCTTCTGTGAAAGCCTCAGCCTGTAAAAGTGAAAACACACAACACCTTTAATTGATTATATTAAGATTTATTGCCATGGAAAGTTTGGAGACACCAAATGGTAAGTTCAGCCCCATTCTTTCAGATTTATTGCCATGGAAAGTTTGGAGACATCAAATGGTAAGTTCAGCCCCATTCTTTCAGATTTATTGCCATGGAAAGTTTGGAGACACCAAATGGTATGTTCAGCCCTGTTCTTTCAGATTTATTGCCATGGAAAGTTTGGAGACACCAAATGGTAAGTTCAGTCCTGTTCTTTCAGATTTATTGCCATGGAAAGTTTGGAGACACCAAATGGTAAGTTCAGCCCCGTTCTTTCAGATTTATTGCCATGGAAAGTTTGGAGACACCAAATGGTAAGTTCAGTCCCGTTCTTTCAGATTTATTGCCATGGAAAGTTTGGAGACACCAAATGGTAAGTTCAGCCCTGTTCTTTCAGCTTTATTGCCATGGAAAGTTTGGAGACACCAAATGGTAAGTTCAGCCCCGTTCTTTTAGATCTATTGCCATGGAAAGTTTGGAGACACCAAATGGTAAGTTCAGCCCCATTCTTTCAGATTTATTGCCATGGAAAGTTTGGAGACACCAAATGGTATGTTCAGCCCCGTTCTTTTAGATTTATTGCCATGGAAAGTTTGGAGACACCAAATGGTAAGTTCAGCCCTGTTCTTTCAGATTTATTGCCATGGAAAGTTTGGAGACACCAAATGGTAAGTTCAGCCCCGTTCTTTTAGATCTATTGCCATGGAAAGTTTGGAGACACCAAATGGTAAGTTCAGCCCCGTTTTTTCAGTGATGTTTGTGATGCTCAATCCTTAATTTTCTGTGTAGTGTTTTGTAGATCATTGTTTTGTTTGTCCTTTTGTCCTTTTTCTTTTGGCCATTGTGTTGTCTGTCCTTTGATTTACAGCTGTTGATTACCCCTTTGGTACCTTCTAACTTTTCTTTGAAGATACCAAAGGGATAATCAAAAGCCATAAAATTGAAGAGTGGTACTCTTTTTTTCTTTTTTGCACAGTACTTTTTACATCTCTCGATAAACACTACCATCTGGGCATCTTCATCGTTTTATATGTTAAGTGGTGCATAGAACATTATTCGGGGCCCGGGTGGCTCAATGAGTTAGGTCGTTGGATCTAACAACTCATACAAGCCTATCACCAATACGCCGTGGGATCAAGCCCGGCTTTGTAAATTACAAACAAGGGCAACGCAAAGCGTGGCGTATCCCCTCGCCTAAAAATTTGACCTGGTTAACTTGACCTTTGACCTATGACCTTTAAAATCAGTAGGGTTCCAGATTCTCTTAAGGACTAAGTATGTACCAAGTTTGGTTACAATCCAATGAAGGATGTTGATTCTAGAGTGTTCACAAGGATGTTACGAGGTAAAAAATTTGACCTGGACCTTTGACCTTGAAAATCAATAGGGTTTCAGATTCTCTTAAGGACTAAGTATGTACCAAGTTTGGTCAAAATCCATTGAAGGATGTTGATTCTAGAGTGTTCACAAGGATGTTACGTGGTAAAAATTTGACCCGGTGACCTCGACCTTGAAAATCAATAGGGTTCCAGATTCTCTTAAGGACTAAGTATGTACCAAATTTGGTCAACATCCATTGAAGGATGTTGATTCTAGAGTGTCCACAAGGATGTTACGGAAGGACGGACGGTAGCGTTACTATATCCCTTCGCAACTTAGTTGGCGAGGGGATAAAAAGGGTGCACTCGACTCGCAGCCACATGTGATAAAGTTTACCAGTTGCTTGTCCATGGTCGGTGGTTCTCTCTGGGTACTCTGGCTTCCTCCACCACTAAAACTGGTTGCCACGATATAGCTGAAATATTGTTGAAAGTTTAAAACACCAAAAATCAAATCAATCAAATCATAGAACATTATTCTCCAGAAGTGGGGTTATCAAGACAACAAAAGATATATGAAGTAATCTTACAAATACCGTCATCATTAGTATTATACAGTGCATATACATCAAGTCTTCCTAATATTTTTCCCAGCCGTATTTAAACATACAAATTTGAACTTTTACATGATGAACCTCTCAAGTTTTTACAAATAAAATCTTATTAGAAACTTACTTGAAAACCTCCAGATTCATCACAGCTTTTAAATATTTTACTTCTAACTTTTTCATATTGTTCTTTGCGTTCTTCAAATGACTTGGCTTTGTTATTCATTAAACTTTTAGCAGACAGTTTGTAATGGCTCTGAAAATGATAAAATAAAAAATTATATATATATATGCAAGACTCAGATCCATGTCCAGCCTCTAATCGACGTCTAATCTGCAAATACATGTCTTTTTTCCAATTCAAAAATCTATAGCCGTTTCTCACGTCCAATGACGTCACTGACATATGCCCTAACCATAATCCTAACCAATAAATCATCCATAAATCTGAGAACTTGGAAAGGATGCAAATTTGAGAATACCCTTAAATAGGACCTTGATTTGAGATAATGATGTCAGTGGATGCCGATTTGAGTCTGGACATTGATCTGAATCTATAATATATATATATACACCACAAGTATTATCTTTAAATCAAAATATAACAGAATTGGTGGTGCACTGGTTTAGCATGGTTGCCTCAAGTGCAGTTGATTATGAGTTCAAGCCACGGCTGGGTAAAACCAAAGACTATACAATTTGTATTTGCTGCATCTAAGTTAAGAATGCAGCATTCAGGAGTAAGAACAAATACTGGTTGGCTCAGAATCTGGATAAAATGTTACAGTGGATCGACATGTCTAACCATGGACTGTTGTTTCAGTGAGCTAGCACTATAATAAACCAACTAACGGTGTTGGTTTAATACAAATCGGACATCGCCATCGTCTCATTGCAATGTAAATTTGTCTCGCAATGAATTAGCTGAAAAATTGCTCATTTGGTGTCCAACGTGAGTTCGAATCATGTTCAATACAACACTATGTGATCAAGTTTGTCAGTGACTTGCGACAGGTTGGTGGTTTTCTACTGGTGCTTTGGTTTCCTCCACCACGATGTAACTGAAATATTGTTGAAAGTGGCATTAAACACCATAACCCTAAAACTTAATTACTTGAAAAATGGAAAATTTTAGGTTTTAAAGCTCTAACTTCAGCTTCCCAAGGCCAGATGCTTTGCATTTTTTTCTACATAATGTGTATTGCCTCTATTTACTTAAGTTGGAAGAGCGACATCCATGTCCTGTTGACACATTCTTCCATTTTTAAATCCTCCATGATATAAACTGGAATATTGTTAAAAGTGGCCTTAAACACCATGACACTAACCCCTAACCCTCTATATATTATATTTCACCTACCTCTCTATCATCCAAACTGTTAACACTTCTCTTCATTATCATCTTTGGTTTCTTCAAGTGCCCTGGTTCCCCAGATTCAATATGATCTCTAAAGCTAAAGTCAGGTCTGAGATAGAAAGAAAGTCATTTAGTTGCATCAAGCACACACGATAATAAAGGTTAATCAATATGATCTCTAAAGCTAAAGTCAGGTCTGAGATAGAAAGAAAGTCATTTAGTTGCATCAAGCACACACGATAATAAAGGTTAAGTTTACTTCTCATGTTTCCGCTAAGATTCAATATGATATCTAAAGCTAAAGTCAGGTCTGCGATAGAAAGAAACAGTGCATTTAGTTGCATCAAGCACACATGATAATAAAAGTTAAGTTTACTTTTCGTGATTCCGTTAAGTATCTCATTATTCTTATTTTATTGCGTGCATTATATGCATCTGCTAATTGGTAATTTTTATGTATAAAAGTATAAAAATGTACAATATTTTAGGATTACATTTTATGGTTTTATTACTTTAAACAGATGTTATTTACATCACAAGCATATGGAGAAAATTACACACCAGAGTTCTGAATCGAATTGAGAATATCTATTTTCTTTAAAAAAAAAAAAAAAATGGCAGCCAAGACTTTGGAAATGATAATTTTGAGGCAAAGATATTAATATGCGACAAAACTAAACGTTCACACAACTTTTAATTCTCTTACCATGTAGGCCATTCTTACATGAAGTGTAATGAATTGCATGGAGTATATTTATTTTCTAAAACAAAAAACAGAAATGGAATTTAAGAATTTTCAAATGATAATTTTGAGGTAATGATATCAATATACAGCAAAACTCTAAACCAAATCCTCACAAACCTTTTTGACCCCCCCCTCCCCCAACCACTGACTGGTCAGTCTTCTTTAGAGATCAACTTACATGCGAGTATTAGAAGTTTTGTTGACTATAATGCATTTGCCTGTCTGGTCAACTTTGTGGTCTATTTTTTCCCCCCCCCCCCCTTTCCACATCAACTGCTCAGTTTTCCTGAAAGATCAACTTACATGCGTGTATTAGAAGTTTTGTTGACTATAACACATTTGCCTGTCTGGTCAACGTTGTGGTCTAAACCGAAGAAAGCAGAGATTCTATGGACCAACATACGGTCATATGATGACATTTGTGGAAACTTGAGGTAATGGTGCCTGTAAAAGAGAAAATAAAACTTTGTAGAGGTTTCATAAGATTAAGAAGATAAACTGTGAGCTAATTCTCACTTATGATACCCCCGCATATATGTTTAATGTGCATAAAAACCAACTAAGTCGGCAAACAGGAAGTAGGAATCTGACGGGTCCAAAAACACTTCCCACAATATGGCATACCTATATGAAGCTGGTGACTAAATATCAGATTTCTGCCATCAATAGTTGCTGAGAAAAATGCGACGAAAAATATCTTAAGACACACAGAGGTAAAACAGTATACCCCTCCTCCGTTGGAGTGGGGGTATAAAAAAACATAATTATATTCTTTTTTTTTAAAGAAGAAATAATGTAAAACCCTTTCGCTTGGGTTTGGTTTATGGTGTTTAATGCCACTTTCAACAATATTTCAGTTATATTGTGGTGGTCAGTTTTATTGGTGGAGGAAACCGGAGTACCAGGGGAAAATCACCTCCCTGCCACAGATCACAGAGAAACTTTATCATATAATGTTGCATTGAGTACACCTCGCCATGAATAGGGTTCGAACTCACAGCTTTAGTGGTTATAGGCACTGTTTGCATAGGTAGTTGTAAATCCATCAAACCTGCTTTAGTGACCCTCCCTATTAAGCAATTTAGCTGTTAATGATCCTTTACATGTAAGCTCTGTAGAGCAGTCGACACACTATATACTATTGTGGACTGGTTTTGCGAGAATAGATTTCTATTTATAATATCAAATTGAAGGCAAAGTCAAGCAAAACATATCAACGACAGTGTTTATTGAGGATTTATCAAAGTTATGTCACATTAGAAATCGATGATAAAATGCTTATTTTGCACTTATCACTTGATAAGATATCAAAGATCATAGACAAAATTTTCAAATTATCGATAAAACCTGTTTAACATTATATTTTCTGTTGCCATGGTTACATTGATGAAGTTGTTATTTCTGTTGCTATGGTTACTTACTTTGGTTCATTGATGAAGTTGTTGATGTCTGTCTCCAGTTTTAACAACATACTCCTGTCTTTCTGTGTTTTGTTCAATGTTTTATGAATGAATTCCTCTAAGTCTATGCCTGTTGAATCTTTGTAAGGTCCCTTATCAAAACTTGAATCTACAAAATTATGAAAAGAAAGTTTACAACAGGGATCGTCACCAGTTCCACCAATATCAACGAAACAAACAATCACCCTTCATCTTAACTCACTCTATACAAAAAAAAGGACCATGACATATGATGCTGGAAATCCATGTCCTGGCTTGGGACAAGTGCAAAAATGTGATGCGGTTAAACCAGTTTATGGGATACTAACCCACTCTCTTGATAGCATTTCTCATGAATATAGTGACAGTAAAACCTGTTGTTTTTTTTAAAACCGGGACCGTGGGTATAAATAGCTGTGGGCGGAGCAAACATTCAGATTGTTCATTTTTTTTTACCACATTTATCTCGAGGAGGAAAAATCGATGATACATAGTTTCAGTTACTTTTGGAACAAAATATTTGACAGGCATGGTCACTAGTGTTCCTCCCTACAAAACTTTCAGTCTTATTAAAAATAATATTCTTCGTCAGTCTAAAATCTACAAAAATCACCTCCAAAATTCAAATTTCTGAGGTATGTGACCTTTAGGTCACGTTGGTCATGTGACACAGTTTCCTAAATATGCTGTTCATATCAACGGGGATTTTTGATGATAAGCTCCGCCCATAAATTCCCCTTTATGTTACCAAATTTAAATGAAAAACCAATTAGGCCATACAAAGTTAATTTCTTGGTTCTCAGGCCCGCCCGCATGTGGAAATTCGTCGCCGCATTGCCGATTTTTTTGCAAAAATAGTAAAAAAAAAAAATTTAATGCGGTAGCGCTGTCCGTACTGAAAAAACAACCGCATCCGTTTTTCTCTTATATCGCGTGGTCGGTGAAACGCTTTAAAACGCATCATGCTTAAATGAGATTTAAAGCATCGTTATGACAATGTATAAATAAAAAACGTGTTTCCGTTTGACATTTAGACAAAATGTCAATCGTTTCTGTGCAAATTCGGCACAAATGTTTGCCAGTTTTACCAGGAAACATAATAGGGGGCTTCTCCGAAGCTTGTACCTTATTGGAATTGTTTACGGAGATAAAAAAAAAATGGTACGTTGGGACCAGCGGATTGGACGTTTCCATCAAAATTAACCACTTGTGATGTTTCTGCCACCATCGGAAGAAATAAAATTGAAATTTTCAATAAAGTAATGAAAAGATTTATACATTGCCATATTTTTCACACAAAAAAAAAGAAGAAAAAATGCCTCCCTCATCACTTTTTACAGCAGTAAAAGGATAAAAAAAAATGCTGCCCTCCCTCATCAATTTTGACAAAAAAGGGCCTGAGAACCAAGTAATTAACTTTGCATGGCCTTACAAGAAAACTCCTTATTTTCTGTATTAACCATCCTTCTTATGATGAGATAAAATTTTTCTAAAAAGACCCGATTTTTCTAGCAGAAGAGAACAAAACTTCACTGCACCATAATATATAAAGAGAACTACACTCAAACCTGTATTAAGAGATCATCTTTGGGACAAAGAAAAGGTGGTTTTACAAGGCATGTGACCTCTTAAAAAAGGTTCAAATTCATTTTGACATTTTCTATACAGGACAAAAAAAAGGTGACCTTTTAATATAGGTGACTGGTTAATAAAGGAGACTGCATGGGCATGTTTTACTGTACTGGAAAAGGTTCAAATATGTAAGCTGTCATTTAAAAATATCTACCTCTAGATAAACTTGATGAGGTTCCAGCCTCTGAACTCTGTGAACCATTCTTCTCTAATTTCCCTTTGGACTATAAAGAAATTAACGACATTATTGTTTGAAGAATACACTGTGACATCACTATTATATGTATTTATCCAAATATGCAAAATTATTTGGGACTCTTTTAGCCCTTTCCCATAATAAAATATCTCATTTTCTGCACTGGCTCACAAGTAACTCATTAAGATGAGCATTTTGCAAAAAAAAAAAAAAAACTACTAAAAATTAAGACTTTTCTGATTGGATAGCATCAAATATTTGCCGGCATCAATTACACGATCGATACTATCAAACAGTTTGCATGTGCAGAAACAACATTTCAACTAATTGAAAGTGCAATTCTTAATTATCAGAAAATGCATGCATTAGCATGGCAGTAACTATATTGTATTTGAAAATTAGCCGGCAAACTCAATTTGCGACCATCAAATTAAAAACTGATGCTGGCAAATCTTCAAATACAACACCGTTATCTCTTAAATATAAAATCCGCTATCGCCGAAATAAGAAATTTTCTAATCACGAAACTTGGAATCCAAAAAGAAAGTCTATTTGATAATACCATATGACCCACGTAGGTTTTCTTATAGAAAAGGCTAAGAAAGAAGAGTTTGAAGATACCAAAGGTTTAATCAGAATCTGTAAGAATATAGTTATATACCTATGCAATCAGTGCCTATCTATTAAATATAGGAGTTAAAATTATTTGTACTAGACCAACAGTCTATTTGATAGTACAAATGTACAACAAATTACAAATTTTGAACATTTAAAACAATCTTAATATCATTTTCTTGTTTATAACAAAATATAAAATGTATTTTTTAAAAAATCACTTTTTTGCATAATTTCAACAACAAAAAATTCTATAAAGACAAAAAAAGAACCGATTATTTTCATTAACAACAAGGAAAAGCAATCTCTATTACCTGTGAGATGTTAATTAGGTTTGAAATGATTGATTGATTATAATGGAACACAATAATGTGGCTCATCAAGTTAATTACTATTTTTCTAAAGAAGTTTCATGTGTTGACCCAATAATGTATTGATTATCTGTAACGCAGCCATCAAGAATATTTTTCAAGTGTACTAGTACTTCACTATTTACTGGCAGTACTTTCTACTAAAATTTGAACAATTTTCATGAATATCTTTATATGTAACACTCTTTAAAATCAGGAGGTATCAAAGACCATTTTAGGTGGATAAAAGTAACTGGCACCGCCCCTTATTGAAAGGCCTGGATTGTATGATATTTGGATAGTCATCTGCCTATGCAATCAGTGCCTCTCTATCAAATTAGCAAGGAGTCTTCTTGGCTACGATCGTATGGTAGTTGGCTGAAGTTCGCTTTGTACTAGACCAATAGTTCTCAGGTAGATATGTCAATCCACTCAGACACATTTTCTTGATTCCACCAACCAACCAGTCTTTTTTTCTTTCTATTCAATGCTGCTTTCTTAGCAGAGAAGCAACTAATACCAATTTCATAGTCTTTGGTTTGACCCGACCGTGGCTCGAATCCACGATCTACCACACTCGAGGCGAGCAGGCCAACCATTATTTCACCAATGCAGTTCTATAGAATTGGAAAACAAGTGACACAGGACACAGCACTTATATAAATTATTCTCCCAAATTATATTTCCTGACATTGATGAGGTAATTAAATCTGTGATTTAATAAAAGAATAAACTGGTGGACTTTCAAAAATACCCAAGATCTCCTTATATAGGCGGCAAGGTTGGTTTATGGTGTTTAAAACCACTTTCAACAATATTTCAGTTATATCATGGCTGTCAGAATTTTTGGTGGAGGAAACCGGAGTACCCGGCGAAAACCACCAACCTGTCGCAAATCAAAACTTTATCACACAATGTTATATCGAGTATGCCTTGCCAAAAAGGTAATTCCTATACTTCAGTGTGTCATTTTATGGGTATACCTAATTTATTTTTTTATTGTTGTTGTCTCAGATGTAAAACAATTTTTTACCTGAGGTTTAGTAAGTGTGCCATTTGTTGGACTTCCTAAACAACTAAGATTTTGTTGTTCCAGAGGTGGAGAGGTAATTTCAAAAGCTCTGCTTCTTGCTAACTTTCCAAGCTTAGGATTGTTCTACAAAATACAAAGCATAATAATACAATATAAGTAAGTGAGTGATTGTTGTTTAATGCCAAGTTAGTAATTTTTCAGCCATATCATGACGAGAACAAGTTACATTTCAATGAGATGATTGTAATGTCTGCTTTGTACTAGACCAACACGATAAGATGGATTTTAATAGTTCTAGCTCACTGAAAAAACAGTTCATAGGTCCACTCGGATATATTATCCTGATTCCAAGCCAACCAGTCTTTGCTCTTACTACTTAATACCAACTTACAGTCTTTGGTTAGAACCAACCAACTATATACCACACTCGATGTAAGCACACTGTCCCAAACCTACAATCTACTGCACTCGATGCAAGCACACTGTCTCAAACCTACAATCTACTGCACTCGATGCAAGCACACTGTCTCAAACCTACAATCTACTGCACTCGATGCAAGCACACTAATCTTGAATAATACCATATGCATAAAAAGGGGGGAGGGGGGTTAAAAACTTTTCAGAAAAGTGGCTTTTATAAGAGGGGTGGCCTCTCTTGAAGGGGGATTTTGTAGTATTTTACTATCCCAGTGCATCTGAAATTTGACCTGATAATAAGGGTGGCCTTTATAAACTGATTTCAGCCTTGTTATATCATTCATTTTCTAGCTATACAGTCAAACCTGCCGTAACGGTCACCTGCTCATAACGGTCACTTTCGTGCTCTCCCTCTGCATTTTACTATATATTTTAATTCGATATAGCGGTCACCTGTTCAATGCGGTCAGCGGTCACCATTTATAAGTAATTTTCAGTGTAAAACCCTATGTATTACGGTCAATTTTATTTTAAAAATAATACCGGAAGTGATTTCGGAAGATCGGTATTTTTCTCAAATGTACCAAAAATCCTGAGGTGTTACAAAATATATTGACTAATTTAATTAATTAAATAAACAAACACATTTTGCTTTGTGAATCGTAAATGACATAAAGGACAGTTTATCCCCGGGCGGTATTGGGGATTTTTATTCATTACGACAAGAATAGAAATTCACTCACCAAAAATATTTTGTATCTAGTACATCATGTCAAAATCATCAACATCCGTAAATAGGAAAGCTTTGAAATTTGACAACAAAGTGAAAGCGATAAATCATTGTGATGTTGGGAAAAGTTGTCGGACTGTGGGCGAGGAGATGGGTGTTGGTCATACTCAGATAATGAACATTCTTTAAAGAAAATGCGAGATTCTTTACGATTTTGAAAACAACGTTCCCAGTTCAACCTCGTGTTACTGGAAATTTACGATTTTGAAAAACAATGCTTCCAGTTTAGTATACTTTTGTTTATTAAATATCTTTATTTATTTATTTGTATGTTTTATTCAAATCATATCATATTGAGATAATTTCATCAACAATAAATGTAAACCAGAGTAAAATTACAACAGGAACAAAATAACCAGTAAAACATTATTAAAAACATAAGATGTAATGAAAAATGTTTATTTACAACTAACGTGCAATATTTTGTCAAAAAATCAAAACCCTTCACATAAAGGTCACCTGTATATAGCGGTCATTTTCTCAATCTCCCCCAGGTGACCACTATAGACAGGTTTGACTGTATATTATTTGTGTAAAGAATTTTTCTAACAAAAAAAAAAGAAAATCATATCAACTTATCATGGAAAACTCCAATCTATTAATTCTTTAGTAAGATGAAAGCATCATTAAGATCAAAATATTTTTGTAAGAATCTCTCGATATTTATCACTTTCAATTAGCAGTAGGCTATAAAATTTAATGCCTGTATATTGTGCCAATTTGTACTTTCTAAATTATCTTCAGGAACTAATTGAACAGTATAACTGAAACATTTTTGAAAGTGGCGTTAAGTACCATAATCGCCCCAGAATCTAATTGGCAGATTGAACAGGGGTAAAACTTAACTGGGGCACACGTAGCCCAACACCACTAAATTTAGGCCTTTGCCCGTGAACATTTTCAGACAGTAAAGTTTGCCTTACACCCAAGAATTTTTGGTGGGCAATTCCAGCAACAAATGCTAACAATTAATTGATTGATTGATTGACATCAAATGAACATTATTTCAGCTAAATTCATGACTAGAAAAGGTTTACAAAAAGTTTTAATTAGAAATAGTAATTGTCTGAGTGTGAGTTATTCAACGTAGGATAAATATAGAACGGCAGTTTTAAAGGTTGAGACAAACATTATTGCTAGTATCACAGCAAGACTGACAGCACAAGCTGTGATACTAGTGATAATGTTTGTCGTGATCTTCAAAACTGACGTTATTATTTTTATCGGTGACGTAAAATGTGTTTGATGTCACATCGAGCGATAAGTTTCAATATTATAGTCAGTTCTTGCACAGGCGATTTACGAACTGACGTAATATGCTTGTGGATCTAGGTCAGAACAGTGATTAGCAGCACACATCAAAGGGAAAATGTCCAATTTGCCGATAAATATGGACATTTATTTACTGATTTCAATGTGAACATAATTTTTTTTCGCCACTACTTTTGGGGTTTTAATTTTTTATCTTCATTTTTCCCTTTTCATCTTACTGACAATTGAGGGGGTTGTGGTGTTTCACTCCACTTTCAACAATATTTCAGTTATATCATGGCGGTCAGTTTTATTGGTAGAGAAAACCGGAGTACCAGGAGAAAACCGCTGACTATTGACAATTGAATAATAATTGCACCAATTATATATTTGTCTTCATTTAATCTGATAATGACGGCCATTTGTGTTGATTACTTAACAAGTTACGTGTTCTACAAGCTGATGTCAACACCTGCTTTCGATCATGTTTGCAAACTGTAAACATAACTTAATTTAAACATGACTTGTCAGCTATAAAATCCCAAAAATAAGAAGGATAACTTTTCAACAAGACAACCCATTAATATGCAATTGTGGGAAACTATTAATACACAATTGTAACATAAATGACCTTTTTTGCCTTCACTGTTTTTATGAATTATTCAGCTTAATCAAGATGAACTGTGAGCTAATGCTCACTTATGATACCCCCGCATATATGTTCAATGTGCATAAAAACCAACTCCCGCATATATGTGCAATGTGTATAAAAACCAACTAAGTCGGCAAACAGGAAGTAGGAATGTGATGGGTCCAAAAATGCTTCCCACGATATGGGGTACCTATATGAAGCTTGCGACCAAATATCAGATTTCTGCCATCAATAGTTGCTGAGAAAAATGCGACGAAATAGTATTTGGTCGGTTCAAATCATAAATTTTATATAGAAATGTACTAGCAAATCCAAGTGTGGCCTGTTCAAAGTAGCCTTTGACCTCTTACAATGAAAATTAGGGAAAACACTGAGTGTATGGTACCCTCTTAATGTAACATTTTTCAGGAAAAAAATATTGACCTGTATCACCCAAAAAAATATGGCTGACTTCTCATTGTTGATTCCCAGTAAACTTAATGTGATAGATAATTTCCCATTCTCATATACAATTTGTTGTACCACAACTGTGTATTGAAGTTATGTCATATGTCTGTCAGATCTTATTTGTTTATGGTCTTCTTGACCGATAAAAGATATTTCCACATTTCCATGGTTAAAAATACCAGAATGCTCTAGTTTTTTTGTTTTCATCCATTGATTACTACACTATATCTATACCGTCGTGGTCGTATGGTAGTTGGATTTACAACTACCTATGCAATCAGTGCCTATCACCACTGATGCTGTGAATTCGAATCCAGATCAGGGTTAGGTGTACACCATTATGTGATAAAGTTTGTCAGTGACTTGCGACAGGTCAGTGGTTTTCTTCAGGTCCTCTGGTTTCCTCCACCAATAAAACTGACCGCCACGATATAACTGAAATATTGTTGAAAGTAGCATTAAACACCATAAACTAAACCAAACTATACCTGTACATGATTAAAATCAGATGAGTTGTTCTGTGGTATATCGTCTAAAACTGGACTATAATCTTGTCTCTCAATACTAGTACCAAGTGCCAGTGATTCCTTGTCTACAAAAAAGAAATTTAATCAAACATCATTATAGAAATTGAGTTGAGTAACTCTTGAGGCTAAAGTTAGACTAAATAATTAATTAAATAATCTACTTCTAACAAATACCATACTGATCGCATTCAACGACGTTAAAACTATCTATAGGTTTCATAAATTAGTATATGTACGAGAGAAAAACGATTCTTATCTTTGTTGAGTATAAAAATCCAACTAAGCATGGTGGTCTAGTGCAAAGCGTACATCATCATCTTATCGAATGTAACTTGGTATGATATAGCTGAAAAATTTTTCATTTGGCATACAACAATCACTCACTCAACCTTCATTCCCCTGCATTCCACTTTGAGGTAAAGACAAAATAGCCTCCTCTTAATTTATTGGGTAGAGTAGTGTTGTATGTCAAGTGAGCAGTATTTCAGTTATATTCATGATGAGAACAACTGTTGTTTATTCTAAAATTTGCACTAGAATATCTAAGATTTCGGTAAGAGTTCCTTATGGCACCCCCACCCAAAAAACTATGGATTTGTATATTTAACTAGAGGCTCCCAGGAGTATAGCTCACCTGGGTATAATAACAAAATCAGTCAATAAAACTTGACAACTCCGGTCAAAAAATAACAAATGTAGCCCTCGTCATTGCAGACCCCCTCTCCAAAAAAATGTGGGCAGGGGTACCCCCCTTTAATGTAAGTTATCAATATTACTGTAAAAAAAAACATAAATGTCAATGATTCTCAAAATTTACCTTTTGCTACTTCACATTTTGTAATAGAGTTGCTTCCCTTTGATTATTTAAGTAACCAAAAGCAGTGAAAGTCAACAAAAAATGCATTTCAAGAGGAATAACTCTTCACACAGTTGTCGGACATTTTTTTTGTGGATCTTAACATGCTGAACATTTTTGCAGTTTAAACGTAACATCTATCCCTTATAGTTTTTGAAATAAAAAACGAAAAGTATTAAAATTGTGAAAATTTGATGGAAAAAAGGGCAATAACTCCAAAATAGGTAATGGAATTTACTTCAAAATTGCAGGGTAGGTAGATCTTGACATGCTGAACATGTTTGAAGCTTAAACTTAACATCTATCTCTTATAGTTTTTGAAAAAAAGGACGAAAAGTATTAAAATTTTGAAAATTTGATGAATAAAGGGAAATAACTCCAAGATGGGTATTAAAATTTACTTCAAAATTGCAGGGTAGGTAGATCTTGACATGCTGCACATTTTTGCAATTTAAACTTAACATCTATCTCTTATAGTTTTTGAAATATAAGACGAAAAGTATTAAAATTTTAAAAATTTGATGAAAAAAGGGCAATAACTCCAAGATGGGTATTCAGATTTACTTCAAAATTGCAGGGTAGGTAGATCTTGCTGTGCTGATCATTTTTACCTCCTGTCAGATTTTTGATATTATTAACAGTTTTTGAGTTATTACCCAAAAACCTGCAATTTTACCATATGTTCTATTTCCAGTAACAGTGGCCATGTTGGTTGGTGCACGGCATCATCGGACACAATTGTGAAACTAGACACCCTAGTAATGATTCAGACCAATTTGGTTTCAATTGGTCTAGTTGTTTCAGAGGAGAAGATTTTTGAAAAAGTTTACAACGTACGACGGACGCCAAGTGATGGCAATAGCTCACACGACCCTTCGGGTCAGGTCAGCTAATATTAGGGTTCAGGGATGCAAATTAACTATTTTTTCCCAGTAGCCAGCTGGGTTACTGACTTCTAATTTCTAGGGGCCCAGCTAAATTTTTAAGGGCCCAGTTTTATTTTTCAGTCGATGAAAAAGAAAAATCAAAACATTCGGGCATGAATGAATAATTATTCATTCTAAAAACCCATTTAATCAGGTAATACAGGCTTTTTAAATACTTGTAGCATTATGAATTTTTATCTTCATCTGTCTTCCTCTTTTGTGGAGGTTTTATGCCACTGATAAACTCCCACATTTTCTAAACAGGAATTAACCACCTATGTATAATTTAAACTCTTAATGGGGAATGGATACGCAAAAAGGTTTCCAGAGATGTTGAATTAGTTTGTGTGATAGATCCAGCAATAATTAAATTTAATCAGGTCTTGTCCTGATCTGACCTAAAAAAAAATCCTAATTTTCTTAGGAATGCATTTTTTGTGATGTCAAACTTGTCTATAATAACCTTTGATGGCAATTTAATAAGCAGTCTTTATGTAACTGTGTCAGTTGGCATACATGTATAATGCACAGTATAGGTATCCAGTTGATGTAATGAATACAGTACTACCGGGGTATATGTAAATAATTCTGTTTACTTATTCCTTTTACTGTATGCTGTATATGTGTGCAGATATTGTATTTTAATAAAAAAAAAATTATTTGTAAACAAGTAAAATGTAGCAGATAATTTTTTATTTCATAGGTTTATAAATTTGAAATATATTCTATAGTATGGTATAAAATTAACTGTATAAAAGTATCCAATACACATCTATTCTTTTGGAAAATTTTAGGATATCAATTGAAAATAAACTAAAATGTACAATTGCAATAGACAAGTTATTCACCTTAGTTTGGATTACAAGTATCAATCAATTTTCATGTAAATAATTTTTTCAATTAAATGTTTTTCTGTATATTGTTATCTAAAAAGATAGCAGATATGGCCGACAATCCGTATCTCACTGTCCGATCCCGTTCTGAATATTTTATATCAATGTCAACATCCGGTTTACCTACATTTTTTAATTTCAGTTAGAACATGAATCTGTTGTCATCTTCAATATATAAGCATCTCAAAACAAATTTAATTAAATACAAACAATCTTTGATACTTTTGGAGTGTGGAAGTCAACTTATTTCTGTGTTCAGTAATATATTTCAGTTTTAAGGCTCAACGTATTGCAGGTGCTCGTTCCTAATAAAAGGATGTTTACAATACGTACATGTATAACTAAGAAGAAGTTCTGATTAATAAAAATAGGAATGTGCCGGTCTGACAGAATAAATAAACAAATTTCAAGTCTGTCTGATATTTTAGTAAAACTGAAAACAGAATTTAATGCCGTTCTAGAAATTCCGTTGGCAGTGGAAACTTGGAGTGACGAATAAATTTCAATCGCCAACTGGGCAACCGCAAAGTAATATTTGATCGCCCAGCTGAAATTTTACTTGCCGTGGGCGACCGTTAATTTGCATCCCTGGGGTTAGGGTTAGGTTTTGGTTAGGTTTACGGTTAGGATTAGGTAATTATATTATTTTTGGGTGGGTTGCCATAAGGAATTCTTTCCAAGATTTCCTCAAATAAAAAGGGGCCTCCATTACTGTTATCATACTGTACTTAGGGAAACATTGTTGGGCCACCAGATTTCCAGCAGGCTGGATGATAGGCATCGACAAAATCAATAATCTTGACTTCATTTTGGGAATAAAATAATTTTAATCACACAGATTTTTCAGTCAGTCAGGAATGGGGAAACAAACAATAATTTATTTTTGGCCTTAGTGTATCTAGTAAAATGAGTGAAATATTTCAACCCTTTAAACCGTCTATACAAAATGTTCATGACAAATTTATAATTTCGAGAAAAAAATTTAAGTCCTTGTCTTGATTCATATAGCATACACATCTACAACATATGTAAAAATTTCCTACACTAGTACAGACGAAAATCCTACATTGAAAAGTAACACTGTTTTTGGACAGACTAATATAAGAGTTAGGAATATGGTGTTTAATGCCACTTTCATTACTATTTCAATAATATCGTGGCGATCAATTTATTTTGGTGGAAGAAACTGGATTACTATGAGAAAACCTGCCGAAAGTCACTGACAAATTTTATCACATAATGTTGTATCAAGTACACCTCACCATGAGCAGGATTCATACTCACAACTTTGGTGATGATAGGCACTGATTGCACAGGTAGTTGTAAATCAAACTACCATACGATAACAACCAAAACGGCCTCTGATTAAAATAAGAACAGACAGACAGACATACAGGGGCGACACATTATGCCCAACTATTTGTTGTTGGCTTGTGATAAATGTAAATAACTAAATATATACAGGAAAAAATAAAAATATTTTAAAAATAAAAGAGGTGTGGCTGCTGAAAACCTCTATACAAAATGCTCAACATGACCTATCTAAATATAAACAAACATTTGCCACCTTTTATAATGTGTTGACTTCATAGAACATCAATAACAAACCTACAAAAAACAACCATTAAAAATAGATTCTTAATTGACAGACACTTATCATGTTTACAAACTTACACATCATATCTTTACATCCTCGATCAGAGTCTATAATATCCATTTTGAGTGTTGCACAATTAATTCCTTTCTACTTAAAAATTATTTAATCATAGCTTTATTTGTTAGGAATAATTTCTTCTTCACCATTCATTGTATTAAAGCTCTCAAGTTGAAGGACTTCAGTTCAGGAAGTACAATCAAAGATCATTTGTGTGTTTGAATGAATGCTAACCATATACAGGTACTACAAAAATCTCATTGACAAGATTATGTATCTATTTTTGATTCACAATCAATTCTATATTTAGAAAGTTTTTTTTTCCACAATACTGTATGGAATGTATTAAAGATGTCATAATATAATCTTAAAGCTGTAAATAAAGAAATCCCATGTGTCTGTGTGGGTGAATACAGAAGAGGCTTAAAGTACAAACAAGATGTGCAATGAAGAGAATGCACATGCAGTAATAATAACTGTTACCCTGCTATGATATATTTCAGTAAACAGTAAATATCTCTGGGTTAGAAAAGGGTTAGGAATATGGTCTTTAGTGCCACTTTCAACAGTATTTTAATTACACCATGGTAGTAGTTTTCATGGTGGAGGTAACATGAATACCCAGAGAAAACCACTGACCTGCCCAAAGTCACTGACATACTTTATCATAAAATGTTGTATTGAGAACACCTCGACACTATTACAAGGTCCCAGTGATAACAAATAAGTGTAAAGTAACCTTATTTAAGCAGCCACCCGTCTTATGTGATCACATTTTGCTGATCCCCTAACTGACCACTTAATACAGGTTTGATTGTATATATAAAGTTTTGAAATCTGAAGCCAAATTAGTCTAGTTGTTAATATTACAGGGATGATTCTGATTAGAAAAAAATAACTGAAAATTAATGAAAATTGCTCATGCCATTTACATTGTCTTTCAAAAGGCCCATTTTTGAACTGTTCTGACTGTGTTCTGTAACATTCATAATCTTTTAGTTGGAAGGAAATAGCTGAAATCAGTTAAATAACTGAAAAAAATCATCCCTGATATTAGAAACATTCACCACAAAATAATGGCTAGCTTAGTTAAATCGTATTTATATATTCTTTAGAAAACGAAAAATAGATTTACCAAAATATATTCAATTTTCAAGCGTCAGAATCATGAACTTCTTGCAAAAAAAAAAAATTCTAAAATATTCAAGAATGAAACCAATAAATATAAGAAATCTGAGGAAATCAATCAAAGAATATTCTGACAAGTTTTTTTCTTCAAGTAACTCAAGTTGTTCTTTTCATTAATATATCCATAAAGAAAATAATTACAGATGAAGAAATAATCAGGTAATCAGACATATATATAGATTCTCTTATTTCCTTACTTTATTATCCTTCACAATAAACAAAACATACACATCAGCACAAAAAATAAAATTATAAATGTATACAGTGGAACCTGTCTAATCCTACACACCAAGGGACCAGGGAAATGTGTCGGATTGTACAGGATGTCGGAATACTCAGGTTTTATTTTACTTAACGTAATTACTTTGGGATCATAAATTTTTGTCGGATGTCACAGGATGTCAGAAAACTCAGGTGTCGGATTGCACAAGTTCCACTGTATATTCTCTTTTAACAAGAGTTTTAATACACTCGAATCGAAGAATATGATGTGTTAAAAAGAAAAGTCCTTTATTTCAAAGTATACACAAAATTATAAATGTTTGAACCTAAACTATGATATAAAATACAGTAAAACCTGTCTAAACTGAACCCCTATGGGACTGAAGAATTTGTTCAGTTTAGACAGGTGCTTGGTTTACACAGGTTCAAATTAAGTACATAGACAATTAGTAGATGAGATTGTCAAGTCTGTCTGATTAAGGCAGGTTTTGGGTTTACTTGGGGTTCAGTAGAGGGGACTGTAAAGTCTGTCTGGTTAAGGCAGGTTTTGGGTTTACTCAAGGTTCAGTAGAGGGGGCTGTAAAGTCTGTCTGATTAAGGCAGGTTTTGGGTTTACTTGGGGTTCAGTAGAGGGGACTGTAAAGTCTGTCTGATTAAGACAGGTTTTGGGTTTACTCAGGGTTCAGTAGAGGAGACTGTAAAGTCTGTCTGATTAAGGCAGGTTTTGGGTTTACTTGGGGTTCAGTAGAGGGGACTGTAAAGTCTGTCTGGTTAAGGCAGGTTTTGGGTTTATTCAAGGTTCAGTAGAGGGGACTGTAAAGTCTGTCTGGTTAAGGCAGGTTTTGGGTTTACTCGGGGTTCAGTAGAGGGGGCTGTAAAGTCT
The DNA here is from genome assembly GCA_002080005.1 of Gigantidas platifrons. Classification (NCBI taxonomy): domain Eukaryota; kingdom Metazoa; phylum Mollusca; class Bivalvia; order Mytilida; family Modiolidae; genus Gigantidas; species Gigantidas platifrons. Next base: position 60,330 of record MJUT01027962.1, on the reverse strand, counting down.
GTCTGGTTAAGGCAGGTTTTGGGTTTACTCAGGGTTCACTGTATATTTAAATATTCTTGATTACTTCCTTTGGTTAATCAGTATAACTTTCACAGGGATACGACATGAACATGGACAGTACAATATCATGGTTAGGTTTGTACTAGTAGTACTTTCCCTGGTTAATTAGTCTAATTTTCACAAGGATACTTCAGAGGTACTTAGACTATGAAGTAACAATGTAACAAGCTATGCTGGATAACTATTATGTTGTTAAAAAAAGAAGATATACCGTCAAATCTGTATTAAGAGGTCACCTTATATTTATTAAACATGTAAAATATTAGCATTACCTGCAGTAATAGTTGAATCTGATTGGTCGGACCCTGGACTGGTTTCCTGCTCCTCTAATTCCTCAATCTCTGACTGTTTCCGTAATGGAACTTTGTTATTTCGACAATCCAGTTTTTGGTCTGTTGCCATGGTCATGTGGAAAAATGAATAATCTGAAGTAAAAAAAATTAGAAAACCGTTAAAAATGAATTACAAATAAACAAATTGAAAATTAGAAAACAGTTAAAAATAAAATACAAATCAACCAATTTTTTTTGTCAAGATGGGAAGGAAAAAAAGCCTCCATTACTTTGACAGTATGTTTACCAAGCCAAATACTGAATTTGTTTGAACTTTCAAACCAGTCAACCAATACTGCAATGTTGTCTGCTCGTGGGTTGTATGTATATTAAGACTTCAAAGAAGTCGCAGTAATGCAAACATAATCTAAGGTTATTAAACGGAAGGAAAAAATGATACCATAATTATTTAATTTAAGTAATTTGATTATGTCAAGTAAAATAATAAAATGTCAACCTTAATACAAAGATAGATTAAATTTCTTACCGTTATTTCAACGAGAATCAAATTTGCCTAAATTTCTTACCGTTAGTTCAACGAGAACCAAATATGTGTATGCTTCACTGTTATTTCAACGAGAATCAAATATGCCTATATTTCTGAAATTCATCAGTAACTACCTTATATAAATCTGAGAATCAAAGCTGCCGTATTTGACCTTTATTTCAATATTTTCTTTCGCACATCACCATATATATATATATTTTAACTGAATTAACAGGAGAGTTTTTGATACTGGATTTATAAGTTCCTACTTAATATTCAAAATTCAGCGACAATGACGTCACCAAACCCATATCATAATATGACAGCAAAATGTTTGTGACTGTGTGAAAAATAAAATAGAAAATACCATGCCCCATGTTCAATAAAAGAAAGAGTTCAAATATGGTTAGCGTAGCTTAAGTGGCCTACTAGGAGTTGCCAGATAAACAAAGTCCAAGTATGGTTAGATTCAGTTGAGTGTATAAAAAAATATAATAGCAGCTTCATGTCAAATAAAAGAAAAAGTTCAAATATGGTTAGCTTATTTTGCTGTTGCGTGGCCTACTAGGAGTTGCAGATAAAAAAAACAAAATGTCCAATTATGGTTAGATTCTGTTGAGTGGCCTACTAGGAGTTCCAAATATGGTTAGCTTCTGTTGAGTGTGCTATGAGGAGTGGAGGATTAGAGATGTGTACCTCCTCTGTACATATGGTAATTGAAATTCCATGTTTGGATCTAAAAATTCCCAGAAGTCCAATTTGATAAACCAAAAAAAATGATAATAAAATATTAGGTGCACAACTTCCTGTCAGATGTATTATATTGATTTTGATTGTTTTCTATCAAATAGTTTAGAAGGAGCTGTGGATTCAGTAAAGTACAATGCTGACCATGACGACGACACAAGACTGCGGATAGTGATCCGTACATGTCGACTCGGTTACACAAGCAATCTACTCTACAGATCGTACCGGGATATTAAAAGATTCGGCAAGAACACGGAACAAAAAAATGTTTTATAAAGATATAATACACCAGAAATCAACATAGTTTAATGGTGTTTAACGCAACTTTCAACAATATTTTTTGCTATATGGTGGTGGTCAGTTTTAATGGTGCAGGAAATCGGAGTATCCTGAGAAACCCACTGACCTGTCACAAGTCACTGACAAACTTTATCACATAATGTTGTATCGAGTACACCTCGCCATGAACAGATTGCACAGGTAGTTGTAAATTCAACTACCATACGAGATCGACCATGACGGTCCCTAACAGTATTTATCTAGGTCAATAACCATGCAAGTCACACCTAATTAGCGTTAATAGCACAATTTCCCACCAATTAATGTCATAAAACTTATATATTTTCCCCGATATTCTCCACCAGAGAATTAATTGAAACAGTAACATTCGTTTCGGAGTTATCCGGTTACTGATCCGAATTTAGAAGTTGTTATAGCAACATCCATACTAAAATTCTTATGATTGATCAGTAGGCCACAATGTTTCAGTAATATAATATCGTAAATCAGTATAAAATGGTGGAGAAAACTGGAGTACCCTGGAAAAACCCAAAAGTCAATGACGAACCTTATCACATAGAGTTGTTTCAAGATCGCGATACAACTTGACAAACTCACAACTTTAGCGTTGATAGGCATTGATTGAATATGAAGATATAACACCCACTACCATATCAACACAGCTATTAGTTAAGGAAAATGTCATTAGAGAGAAAAAAAATAATTATTTTGCCACATTTTACCTTTGTTATATACAAGATGTTTACTTTGAGCGGTGATTAAGTTTTAATATAACTATGATCAAACACTCCTTTCATTATATACTAAAAATGTATTTATAAACATTAAAAACAATTAAATAACAAATCCATATAAATCTAATTGTGAAATCTACGCTCCAATTAAAACCCTTATCTGAACACAATAATACTGCCTACATCAACCAACATACATTGTAATAGCTAATATCATCAGCCTTTTTCTTAGAATAAAATATAAAAATCAAAAACAGCACGATTAGAAAACCAGTCACTAAAAGCAGCGACAGTATGAAAACAAAGTAATTATCTACGATTACGTCAGCAGACATGTTAAAGTTAGTGTTTTATACGTCACGATAGCGAAATCTCATTTCAGATTCTTAGATCAACGAGACTCCATTAAGTAGTCAGCCCACAACACGTCAGAATATTACATTACTTTTATCCTTATTAATCCAGCACAACATCAATAACAATCAAAGCCTGTATCTCACTAAAGAAATAATCGAGAAAAATCGATGTAGCTTCAGCGTCATTATAGATTATCCTTTCGTTTTTTTCAATCTAAAATTAAATAAAATATTTTATATATATTTATTTTTGTCCAGCTATAATTGAATCACAAATTAAATTCCTTATCACGTGAAAATTGAATATGGAAAGTGCACCGCAAGCTAAAGAGATTTTGTTTTTCAATACTAAAAGACTATCACGTGAATATTTAATACGGAAAGGGCAAGCTAAAGAGATTTTGTTTTTCAATACTAAATGACTGAGTATCACGTGAATATTTAATAAGGAAAGGGCAAGTTAAAGAGATTTTGCTTTTCAATACTAAAAGACTATCACGTAAATATTTAATTCAGAAAGGGCAAGCTAAAGAGATTTTGTTTTTCAATACTAAATGACTATCACGTGAATATTTAATAAGGAAAGGGCAAGCTAAAGAGATTTTGTTTTTCAATACTAAAAGACTATCAGGAATATTTAATACAGAAAGGGCAAGCTAAAGAGATTTTGTTTTTCAATACTAAATGACTATCACAAATATTTAATACGGAAAGGGCAAGCTAAAGAGATTTTTTTTCCCAATACTAAAAGACTATGTATGTTCAATTACTGTCTGTCACACTAAAATATCAACTAGTGTAATTTGTTATTTCAAGAACAAAAATAAACAAGAGGTTCTATGTAGCCAGCAATAGCTCTCTTGGTTAAAAGTTTAAATATTATGGGACGAAGTCCCAACTATGGTAGAAATAGCAATTTTTTTCTATATACTAATGACTAAATTTTCATGCACCGGAAATGACATACCGGAAGTCAATACATGGTTAAATCTGTGCAGAAAATCGGATGTGGACATTTCGTACCTAGATCGGGACTTAAAAAACGACGGAAGATTTGGGTCTGGGTCCCCCTATTTGCCCCATCTTTTAAGAAAATATGGATCCACCCTCGGTCTACTTTGAAAAAATATTATAGGTCCATATATCCGAGTTTATATTGTTTAAAAAAAATATTGGACTTCGTCCCAAGTTAGGTAACACCTATTATTATATTATTGAAAGTGGCATTACACTCCATAAACCAAATCAAAACCTACATGTATAATAGTATAGCAAAATCCACGTTTCCTACATTGCATTATACTGCAGAACAAAATAAAGGGCAGCAACTCTTGAATTTGCATTTTATTATAAATTAGACAGGTCTGAAAACCTACAAAGAAATCTCCACAACAACGGTATCAGTGTTTTTGAAATTCGCCGGCCCTACAAAAAATCGGGACATAATTGTGACAGGTCCAGCAAAAGTTTCAAAGCTGTCGGTCCTATGTCCACCATAAAAATCCAGAATTTACCATTATTGATATGATTGGGTCCAGCAGAAAGTCAATGGGACTGACAGAAATTGGTGAAGAGCAGGACCCATTGTGGGGGGGGGGGGGGGATTTTTATGCAGATTAACATTTTAATGTCAACCATTTCAGCTTTTAATTGAATTTTCAAAATACACACCAAAACAGCACAAGTTAATTTTGGGAACAGATGTAGTACGTTCAAGAATATTCATTATACATGTACGTCATTTTAGAATTTCGGTATCAAATAAACAATGACACTATATTTCTCTTTACAATATTACAATCAAATCTTGCCTCACACTAACACTACTACCATATTTTGCAGTTTAAACATATATATCTGCAGTCATTATTTACCATACCGAGAAAAAGGAAAAATCAATTTCATTGCTACATTAGATTGCAGGTTAAAAAGCTTTATATTTTTTTTTTAATAATAATTACTCTTAATACTAGAACTGTCCAAAAAAATTAATAAAAACTATGATGATATTAGGACCAGATTACTTATCTATAATGCTCCTAACGGTAATTAAATCTATGCAGGGGATAAAAACAGAAAATCTTTATCTGGATTTTTTTTGAAACATGATAACTCCATTGATTGAAACGTTTGAAATTGAGTATTTATGGCTGCTCAACAAATAAAACAATCAATTTTCCACCAAACCATGACTATTGTATTTTAAAGATATTATATCTCTTTTTCTTCCAATTGGCCACAATCAAATGCCAACACAATTGTTTTCTTGTTTTGTTTTTCTTTGTATTGTGTACCCTATTAGCACAGAAAGTCAGACGTGTTGTATTTTCTTGTTTTGTTTTTCTTCGTCTTGTGTACCCTATTAGTGCAGAAAGTCAGACGTGTTGTGTATTCTTGTTTTGTTTTTCTTCGTCTTGTGTACACTATTACTGTATTAGCGCAGAAAGTCAGACGTGTTGTGTTTTCTTGTTTTTTTTTTTTTCGTCTTGTGTACCCCTATTAGCGCAGAAAGTCAGATGTGCTGTGTTTTCTTGTTTTGCTTTTCTTCGACTTGTGTACCTTATATTACTGTATTAGTGCAGAAAGTCAGACATGTTGTGTTGTCTTATTTTTTTTTTTTTTCCGTCTTGTGTACCCCTATTAGCGCAAAAAGTCAGATGCATTGTGTTTTCTTGTTTTGTTTTTCTTCGTCTTGTGTACCCTATTAGTGCAGAAAGTCATATGTGCTGTGTTTTTTTGTTTTGTTTTTCTTCATCTTGTGTACCCAATGTTGCCAGTTTCTCTGGATTGTCCATTTTTGATTGCCCCTTCGGTATTCTCTAACGTTTATATTCTGGACACGAACATCTATCAAGTAAAAATGTAGATATCTAATTTAGTGCACACAATACCTTTCAGAAATAACTTTTATCAGGTATGCTCCTAGTCAAAACAACAAAACATTGGAAGGCAGAATAACTTAAAAAGTCTTTGGGAGCAAGTAAGCCAAAGGGTCTAAACAGTATAGCATAATCGTCCAAGGTTACCTACCAAAGGGTCTAAACAGTATAGCATAATCGTCCAAGGTTACCTACCAAAGGGCCTAAACAGTATAGCATAATCGTCCAAGGTTACCTACCAAAGGGCCTAAACAGTATAGCATAATCGTCTAAGGTTACCTATCAAAGGGTCTAAACAGTATAGCATAATCGTCTAAGGTTACCTACCAAAGGGCCTAAACAGTATAGCATAATCGTCTAAGGTTACCTACCAAAGGGTCTAAATAGTATAGCATAATCGTCTAAGGTTACCTACCAAAGGGTCTAAACAGTATAGCATAATCGTCTAAGGTTACCTATCAAAGGGCCTAAACAGTATAGCATAATCGTCTAAGGTTACCTACCAAAGGGCCTAAACAGTATAGCATAATCGTCTAAGGTTACCTATCAAAGGGTCTAAACAGTATAGCATAATCGTCTAAGGTTACCTATCAAAGGTTCTAAACAGTATAGCATAATCGTCCAAGGTTACCTACCAAAGGACCTAAACAGTATAGCATAATCATCTAAGGTTACCTACCAAAGGGTCTAAACAGTATAGCATAATCGTCTAAGGTTACCTACCAAAGGGCCTAAACAGTATAGCATAATCGTCTAAGGCTACCTACCAAAGGGTCTAAACAGTATAATCGTCTAAGGTTACCTACCAAAGGGGCTAAACAGTATAGCATAATTGTCTAAGGTTACTTACCAAAGGACCTAAACAGTATAGCATAATCGTCTAAGGTTACCTACCAAAGGGCCTAAACAGTATAGCATAATCGTCTAAGGTTACCTACCAAAGGGTCTAAACAGTATAGCATAATCGTCTAAGGTTACCTACCAAAGGACCTAAACAGCATAGCATAATCGTCTAAGGTTACCTACTAAAGGGCATAAACAGTATAGCATAATCGTCTAAGGTTACCTACTAAAGGGCATAAACAGTATAGCATAATCGTCTAAAGTTACCTACCAAAGGGCCTAAACAGTATAGCATAATCGTCTAAGGTTACCTACCA
>MJUT01027962.1:0-53126 GCA_002080005.1 Gigantidas platifrons | reverse complement strand
TATAGCATAATCGTCTAAGGTTACCTACCAAAGGACCTAAACAGCATAGCATAATCGTCTAAGGTTACCTACTAAAGGGCATAAACAGTATAGCATAATCGTCTAAGGTTACCTACTAAAGGGCATAAACAGTATAGCATAATCGTCTAAAGTTACCTACCAAAGGACCTAAACAGTATAGCATAATCGTCTAAAGTTACCTACCAAAGGGTCTAAACAGTATAATCGTCTAAGGTTACCTACCAAAGGGCCTAAACAGTATAGCATAATCGTCTAAGGTTACCTACCAAAGGGCCTAAACAGTATAGCGTAATCGTCTAAGGTTACCTACCAAAGGGTCTAAACAGCATAGCATAATCATCTAAGGTTACCTACCAAAGGATCTAAACAGTATAGCATAATCGTCTAAGGTTACCTACCAAAGGGCCTAAACAGTATAACATAATCGTTTAAGGTTACCTACCAAGGACCTAAACAGTATAGCATAATCGTCTAAGGTTACCTATGCATGAGGGCAGGCCCACTGAGATGGGGGATCAGCTGGGGCGGTGGCCCGGGGCCCATGAATTTAGGGGACCCAAATAACAAGTAGATAGCTGTTTTCTAAATCAGAATTCATCAATTCATTTTTGTTGTACTGATTCCTTGTTTATGACATAACATGGACTTCATTTGAGTATCATTATTTGGAGAATTGGAGGAGGGGTGCCAAGTTTCCTTTTGCCCTGGGGCCCAAAAATTCTCTTGGTGGCCTTGTCTAAGGGAGATGAAAGGATTTTAAGTGTAAGTATTTCTTAAAATGGTAGTGTTTAAGAGAAGATTTTCATGACAGATTCCTAAAGGCTCTATTTTAAACAATGTCCTCTGATGATGTTCATCTGTTTTTGAGATAAGCAATACAAACTTTGTATAGGGTTATATACAAGGTGCATACATAACGTGCATAGTACAGATGAGCTATCCCGATCAACACATGTAAAGTCGTTGAAGGGCAAGGCCTTTATACAGTAAAACCTGTTCTAGTGACCTCTATCAATTAATAACGTTATTATGTGACCATATTTTCATATCCCTTCACAGTGCATTTTATATCAATTAAACCTGTATTAAGCAACCAACTGTCTTATGTGACCATATTTCATTGTTCATTTGGAAAGTCACATCAGACAGGTTTGAATGTAATACCAATAACCTAGCTTTTTACCATGTTTCTTGCATAATTGCCTTCTTATTTGTTTTTTTCCTTCAAACTAGCAACATCTGATCAGCCTGATCAAGATGTATGCACAATAGTCAATAAAGACATGAAATCTGTCACTTCTGAATTTTATCACTTGATTATTACACAACAGCAACAAGAAATTGTATAACAATATAATAAGTGACTTCCTATGTAGTAAGGTTTTTATGTAGAAAAAATTACAAAAGCTAATAAAAGCATATGTGTTATTTTTCAAAAATCTCAGTCAATATACAGTCAAACCTGTCTTAAGTGACCTTCAAACGCAGCATTGAAATATGAGCCTCGCAAGACAGGTGGTCCCAAAATACAGGTTATTTAATTAAGAAATAAATCATGGAAGCCAGAATGTGTTGGGAGTTTTAACATGGATTGGCGGATATTAGTATTTTATCCCGAGCCAGAAGCGAGGGATAAAATTTACTAATATCCGCCAATCCAATGTTAAAACTCAAAACACATTCTGGCTTCCATGATTTATTTCGATTCTGATATGTCTAAGAGTAAAATACGGTAGTATACTTTGATTGGAAAACGGTAATTTATATATACGCTTGCAGAAAATATCGCACACAATTTATGTAACTCGAATAATACTGCACCCTCTATCGGCATTATTCGGGTTACAATTTATGCTGCCAATGGAAAAGTCGGTCACATTCACCGGTGCATGTGCTAATGAGATTATACCGAATGGATAACTCGCTCATTTGTTAACAAAGCGAAATGAGGTCATGTTAGAATACGAAATATACTCTGAAGAGAATGGTCACACAAGACAGGTGGTCCTGAAATACAGGTTTATTTAACATGAAATATACTCTGAAGGGAAATTAAAATAAAGGTCACTTAATACAGGTTATTGCTTAGTAGAAGTTTGGTGTAGTTTTAGGCTTATGGTGTTTAATGCCACTTTCAACTACATGTATATTTCAGTTATATTGTGGTGGTCAGTTTTATTGGTGGAGGATTAACCGGAGTATTGCTTAATAGAGGTGGTCACTAAAGCAGGTTTGTATTGTATTGTATTGTATATTTTGAAATTCAAGGGAAACAATCATTTTTATAACGCTGTTGCTGGCTTATATTGACTAACCATACAAAATATCTATGATTGAAATGTTTATCTTTACAATACCCAATAATAGTAACAAATTAGAATGTAATGACTATTGACAAAACAAGTCGTAATATTTTACGATTTTTAAGGACACCTTTTAGCCAGTAACACATCTTTATCTAGAATACAATAATGATTTTTCCTTTGAAAAATGATTTTTAATACTTTCATGATTCATCTCCTATAACAGGACTAATTGATATCTAGACAAGTTAAATACACCAAATAAATGCAAAATATTGAACATATGTTATTGAGACTGAGATCAGTATTACTTATACAAGTCAATCACAGCTTGTAACATATTACATGTATAAATATTTTCACTAGCTGTATTCATTTTGTTTTTCATTTAGTTACTCTTTTAATAATCACATTCTAATGACAGATGATTTGGTTTAGGTTTTATGTATATTGTGTTTAATGCCACTTTCAACAATATTTCAGTTATATCGTGGCGGCCACTTTTATTGGTGGAGGACCCGGAGAAAACCACAGACCTGTCGCAAGTCACTGACAAAACTTTATCACATGATGTTGTACACCTCGCCCTGATCGAGATTCAAACTCACAACATCAGAAGTGATAGGCACTGATTGCATAGGTAGTTGTAAATCCAATAACCATATGATCACGGCCACGATGGCCCCTTCACTTACAGCTTGCAACAATATAATATTTTCACTAGCTGTATTCATCTAGTGTGATGTTTTTGCATTCCATTTTTTTAGTCATTTTATGATCACATTCAAATGACAGAAAGTGGTCATGCATTTTCAACGCATCAAGAAAATCACAGAAAAAACATGAAGGAACTATATTTCTATTGTATGCGCAAAACAAAAGTTTATACAGATATCATAATGAATGAATTATGAAAGAATAGCATGAACAAATATCCTTTATGTGCAAATTCAATACAAGAACTGCTGAAAAAGATGTCAGTTGCTGTTACTTCATTACTCTATCATTCAGCACTATATGCGCAAATTAAGTACAAAAATAGCTAAAAAAAAAAAAAAAAAAAGATGTCAATGCCAATTACCTGATTTTTATAGTGGTATATGCGCAAATTATGTACAAGAATAACTGATAAAGTGACAAATCGTCAATTGTGTTAACAAAATTTTTAGATTTATATTTTAGTGCAAATTCAGTATAAGAACAACTGATAAAGTCGTCAATTGGTCAACTGCGTAAAACAAATTTTCACTCCCGTATGTGTAAATTAAGTACAAGAATAGCTAAACTAGATGCTCCCAGGAGTCTGTAATCGCTCACCTGGTTTTCAATTTTACATCTAAAGTTAATAGAAAATGGGAGGCGGGGCTGTCGGACACATTTTTGAAAGGGACCCACTCAGGGACCATCCCTGCCAGGTTTGGTTTAATTTGGTTCAGCGGTTTCAGAGAAGATTTAAATGTGATCTTTTATCAATATATGCCTAATTTGCATAATCGGTATAAATTGGCTGAAAGAAAAATTTCACAGAAAAACCCAGAAAATATGTTAAACTACCCCTTGGCATGTAGCTGCAGTTAAAATTTGAGCTCATTTTGATTTAGACTAAAGCAGCAATGGACAATTAAAATTTCATCCCCCCTTTTTTCTATTTTTAGCTTGGCGACCATCTTGGTTGGAAGTCGGGATCACCGGACACAATTTTGGAAGGGGGCCATCCAAGGACTATTCCACCAAAGTTTGGTTGCAATTGGCCCAGTGGTTTCTGAGGAGAAGACTAAAATGTGAAAGTTTACCACGTACGATGGACGGAAGGACGACGGACGCCAAGTGATGGCAAAAGCTCACTTGACCTTTAGCCAGGTGAGCTAAAAAGTCGTCAGTTGCTTTGATCAGTTTTTTTTTTTAATGCCCATGTACATGTAGTTCATGATCAAATTTTCAGATATATATACTTGAGCAAATTAATTACAGGAACAGATGATAAAATGTCATGTCATTTATTGGTGGATTGCGTAGAGCAAATTTTCACTCCCATAAGTGTAAATTAAGTATAAGAATAGCTGAAAAAGTGACAAGTCGTCAGTTGGTCGATTGCGTAGATCAAATTTTCACTTCTGTATGTGTAAATTAAAATACAGGAATAGCTGAAAAAGTCGTCAATTGTTTTGATAAAAATAATTTTCAGTCCATGCAGGTCATGTACTTTTCAGATGTAACTTAAAAGACTTGATATATTCCAGAAAAATTTTACTTTTTTAATGGTATATACAGTGACTGTATTAATGTTTTTATTGGCACTGGGGTAAAGTTGATGACCGTAACTGCAATTACGGTCATCCCTAGATGGCGGACGTGGAATCAGGTAAGAATCTTTTTTGTCGATTGAATTGTTTCTGTAATGTATTTTAAATGGCACATGCATTGGTACTATAGTAATCTATGAACTTATCACGAGGAAATCACAAATTACGACTGAAAAATGTATATGAAAGAGAAAATCCAATTTTAAAAAATCGCTAAGATGACCGTAACTGAAAACTGAGATGACCGTAATTGCAGTTTTCAGTTACGGTCATCTTAGCGATTTTTTAAAATCGGATTTTCTCTTTCATATACATTTTTCCATCGTAATTTGTGATTTCCTTGTGAAAAGTTCATAAATTACTATCGTACTAATGCATGTGTCATTTAAAATACATTATAGTCTACAATTTAATTGACAAAAAAGATTCTTACCTGATTCCACATTCGCCATCTTGGGATGACCGTAATTTACAGTTACGGTCATCAGCTTTACCCCAGTGATTGGGGAACACAATCAGCAACTAACTATTGATTTTAGTGTCACTGATTGCTGCCCTTATTAAAAAAAAAATACCAGAGGCTCTCAAGAGCCTGTATCGTTCACCTGGATATAAACAGATCCAATTGGTCCTATGTAAAAACTATGTCCTGCAGTGGTAGTCATCTTGGAATTTCGATCAACATAAAAAACACAAAGTTTGTAAAGGACCTTCCAATGATTGATGCACAGTTTAAGTACCGGTTCAATCAGTGCAATAGCTTCAGAGAAGAACATATTTCTGTATTTTCCAACATGATCCTGTGTTAATACTATGACCTGTGGTGGCAGCCATCTTGAATTTCCGATCGGCCTAAAAAAGCCAAACTTTTTAGAGGACCTTTAAATAATCCTTCCTGGGCAGTTTGGTTTCAATTGTCCAAGTGGTTTCAGAGAAGAAGCGTTTTGAAACATTTTTTCCCATAGGGTCCAAAGTTAAACTAAGTCCTGCCGTAGCCGCCATTTTGAATTTCATAGCGGAACAATAAACCTACAGTTTGTAGAGGACCATCCAATGAACATTCATGTACAGTTTGGCTTTAATCATATTTGTAGTTTCTGAGAAGAAGGCATTTGAACATTTCCCCATAGGGTCCAATGTTAATCTATGTCCTGCGGTGGCGGCCATCTTGGATTTCCGATCGGCATAAAAAACAAAAATTTGGTAAAGGACATTCCAATGATCATTCATTTACAGTTTGGGTTCAGTCAGGTCATTAGTTTCAGAGAAGAAGATCTTTGAAATTTCAGCCAATCAGAGCATATTATTGGCCCTGGCAGCCATGTTGAATATCCGAATGGAACGAAAAACAGAAACTTTGTAGAGGACCACCCAAGGAACATTCCTGCTAGGTTTGGTTCCAATTGGCTAAGTGGTTTCGGAGAAGAAGCTTGAAATGTGAAAAGTTTACAGACGACAGACGACGGACGCCAAGTGATGACAATAGTTCACATGGACCTTCGGTCCAGGTGAACTAATAAATCACACTGAGAAGGCACTTAATTTAATATATATACTATATGTTGTTACTAAATTAAATTACTGTTTGTTCCACTTTTATCTTTTGGGACTGGGTCACTAGGCTGTGTGTCTAAGGTCACTGACATAGGTTCACGCCAGATACCCAACACAACTTGTAACTTTTTAATAAAGAAAGATTGCATGTTTATTTTACCATGTGTCAATTTGTCAAAAACTCAATTCCATTTAATAAATGAAGTGAATCCATTTAATATATGAAGTGAACTCAGGTGCTTCAAAAGGGCAAGCAGTTTCTGCTCCACTTAGTGACTCCCATCGTGTAACTACTGAGAGAGTGATTATCAAGTCAAATGAGGTATTTTTTCAGCCACATGTACATTGTTGTGATAACAACTCATTTTTTTGTTGAGAACCTTGTGTCTATTTTTGTACCAGACTTACACACACAGCTTCAAGCGTTTATGAAGCGTTAGCTCAACAACACAACAATCTTCAAACAGATATTTTCTAGATATATTTTTGTACTTTTGGCTTTATCAAAGAATAACAGTGGTTTACAAATTACCAGAAAGAATGCATAGGAGAAGAATACTTTCACTATAAATTCAATATACTTTTACAGTGTTACTGTTAATTAAGTGAGCTCTATGTTATGCTCTAAACAGTTTACAACTATTTACAAGAAGACAAGATACATTTTCATAATATTTACAAGAAGATAATTTGCCAAGATTCAAAATAGTTTATATAAAAGTACATGTTAACTTAACCTGTCCACAGTACAATGTATACAGGTTGACCTGTCTATATAGCAAAGCACTGTCTAAATAGGGCAGTTTCATTTCCTCTATTTAATGAAAAGTGCACATAATTTGAATTTCCAACTACCTGTGCAATCAGTGCCAATCACCACTAATGTGGGGAGTTCGATCTCCACTCAGGTGAGGTGTACTCGATACAACATTTTGTGATAAAGGATTTCAGTGATTAGCAACAGATCGATGGTTTTCTGTGGATAATCCGGTTTCCTCCACCAATAAAACTGACCGCCACGATATAACTGTAATATTGTTGAAAGTGGCATTAAACTCCATAACCATAACCTTTAACCTTATCATACAAGACATACATCTAAATATTGGCAATCACATTCATAAAATATGACTTGTATTGACAACCAAGATTATACAGTAGCTAGATAAATCTAATATACAACGACCACATCTAACTCGATTCTAAACGACTTCAAGAGACGTCAACGCTAAGGTTAATATGAGTTAGGTCTATAATCAAATACCTTGCTGTTTTAACAAATTATATGTTATTTTAGGTCTTAGACATTATTTACTGTATGTTAGAAACGGCTCTGATATTGGGTATGTTTATTACCAAATCACATAATGACGTCAACCTGACTTTAAAAATGAACATTCTCTTAGACATGTTTTTTTGAAGCAATCTAGAGATCAAATCTTTTTGAAGCAATGTGGTCTAACAAATATTGTGCTTTTTGAAGATACAGTCAAATCTGTATATAAAGGGCACTCAAGGCAACCTGCAATTGTGCCCTTTATGAGTACGTAGGTGACTTTTATATAGAGGTTAAAATTTTATGTTATGCACGATTCATTAATGTATCTGATTAACAAATCTTGCTTTAAAAATATACTCGTTAATAAAATATCATTATCACATATTTATAAGTAATAACATCAATTTTGCCCATACGTAAACACCGGAAGTGCCACAGCGATATCAGCCCATGGGCAGATATCGGGACAAAAATCTGATAACACGATATCAAGCCTTTCTATAAATAGATCAATGCATGACTTTTTCCATAACAGGACTTATCATCCCTCAATGATATCCATATAAGTTTGGTGTCTGTGTGGGAAGTTTATTTTGTTCTTTTTAATTCAATGTTGAAATATGCGATAAATAGATTAATGCATGCCTTTTTCCATTTCAGGGCTGTTATCATCCCTCAGCCGATATCGACCCTCAGGTTAAAGCCCTCTGGCCGATATCGGTCTCTCTGGATAACAGTCCTGATATGGAAAAGGGCATGCCTTAATCTATAACTAAAACACAGTTGAACAGTTCAATAAAATATCAACTAATTTCATGAAAAATAGTAATATTCTTCTATACTCTGCCTGCTACAGTGAATATTACAAATGCTGACATTCATCGAATCAAATGTCATGGTTCATAATTATGTCTACGAAATGATGTCTAATTGAGAACAAGATATTATTACATTTCAAAACGACCTGTTTTTCAGACACTGCCATCTCACTTGTAACTCAAACTAGCAAGACAGATATTGTATCTTCATATCCTAATAAGGCTGATCTATGATTCTTTTTATGTTATTACAAGACTATATAATATTGATTATGCTGGAATTATTTTATTTATTAGATAACCAATTGTCTTCACAGCTACAGTCAAAGATATGTGAAAAGTGAAAACTTCTGACTTCAAAGGCCTCGTAGACTGGCATGAGTTTCTGTTGTAGTCAGGTAAATGGCTATCATACAGTAGTCCCTTTTATATGAAGCCACCTCTCTCATCAAGCCAGATTACACAGGAGTTATTTTATTTATTAGATAACCAATTGTCTTCACAGCTACAATCAAAGATATGTAAAAAGTGAATGCTTCTAACTTCAAAGGCCTCGTAGCCTGGCATGAGTTTCTGCTGTAGGCGTGTAAATAGTTATCATACAGTAGTTCCTCTAATACGAGGCCACCTCTGTCATCAGGCCAGATTACACAGGAGTTATTTTATTTATTAGATAACCAATTGTCTTCACAGCTACAATCAAAGATATGTAAAAAGTGAATGCTTCTAACTTCAAAGGCCTCGTAGCCTGGCATGAGTTTCTGCTGTAGGCATGTAAATAGTTATCATACAGTAGTTCCTCTAATACGAGGCCACCTCTGTCATCAGGCCAGATTACACAGGTGTTATTTTATTTATTAGATAACCAATTGTTTTAAAAGATACATGTATGCGTTAAGTGAAAATGTATGACTTCAAAGGCCTAGCCTCGCATGAGTTTCTGCTGTAGACAGGTAACAGTGGTACCTCTCGTATGAGGCCTACCTCTCTTGTGAGGACAGATTTCAGATACAATGAAATAGATTACTATATAACTACTAAATTGTCCCTCTCACAGTGATCGGGAAAGTCCAGCGCCATGCGCACTTTGCGCATTAAGCTGAAAAATGGCGCAATGAAAGTAAAATGTAAGCACCCATTTGGCGCACAATAATTTTGCAAGGTTCGGTATCCATGGAACGATAGTCATCAGTCGTGTGGTACACCAAATTGCAGTGAACCCCACTGAATTATGCATAATCGTGTCGAAATCGGATCATTGAGAATGTTCTGCCTATTTATATATTTATCGGACTGTCTCATGGTTTTTCCTTTGCTTAACGCTGAAGTAAATATAATTATGAAATGTCTAAATACCGGAAAAGAATAACAACCAATGATGTGACTTTTTTTCCCCAAATGTTACTCCAAATAAACGTTTGTAAATTTGATTTTTGACAAATATGAATCAAATGAATGAAAATTTGTATAAAATCATCTCAAAATTCAATATGAAATTTTATTTTAACGGAAAATTCTATTTCTGAAAGTATGTGTCTGCGAGTTATTGTTTGCCGGTATTTAGTTGAATTTTATAGAAAAATCCTCCGAAAAAAAGCAGCGTCTGCCTGTTTTACCTGGCCAGAAGACTTTGTTTTCGTTTGTTGGTCGAGATGGAAATAACAATTTCGATCCTGACGAGTCCGTGAGAAAAGAAACTGAATATATGATTGACTCTGGCTCACAAGACGTACAAGTACCGTACCCCGACCCTGTCTCATCAGATTGTGATGCTAACGAGAAAGACGTCCACAAATACCGTCCTGTTCGTGGTTGTTTATTGTTAAAATTTACTTGGAATAAAAATTCATTTGAAATGTATGACTTTATAAAGCCTTTTGACCTTTATTTGATTTACTGTGTGTGTAACTGAGTTGAGAACAGATTCAATAACAAAGGCATGAAAGGTGTATCAAATGTTAATTTTTTATTCTCTGTAATTTTGATTATATTCAATTTCAACTTGTGAAATTGTTCTTGTTCCTTGTGGTACAAAATGTAAGTGGTTTCTCAATTATATTGGTCAAGATAAGGAAATCTATAATACAAATTTAACTATACATCAGTGTCACTGGATTGGAGAAATGAAGCTTGAAGCCCTAATTCCTGTTCGCCCTGATAATTATAATTATGTAGGATATTAAAAATAATAGAAAAATCAGTGATATTTGATTGCTTATAGATATTAAATGGAGAAATTTTAAATATGTTGCATGCTAAAGTGTATGTTTCGATAATGGGCAAAGTTAAACATTTCAGTCCTTGGAATAACAATGTAGTGAAGCAGGTAAAGATGAATGAATTCAGAGTCTGTAGAAATCACTAGAAAACTGAAAAGCAATTCAATTTCAATCAATTACATGTGCACTGTATATTTATTTAAATGTTACATGAGCTATAGTATGAAAATACATATCTATGCATTATTGTGCTGGAAATTTATTTCATTTACAATGGCCCATTCATATGATAGCATGGCCCATTGAAATTCAGAATGGCCCATTCTGAAAAAAACCTTCAAGATCACTGCTCTCAAGAGAGACCATACATCTTTTTCATTGTGAAATGAGTGGCCTTATAAAAAGGAGGCTACTGTACAGGTCAATGTTGTGACCTTGAACTCTGAAGGTATTCAATGGATATCCATCTAAATAAATCATGCACTGACTTTTTTAGATTAACCTGTGAATTTAAGGGGTTTCCTCTTAATAAACAAAGAACCTACATGCATTTAACGACTTTCTCCATTGATTAATAAATCTAATTAATTAAAGAATACAGGAATCATCTCACGATAATAATTTTACACTTTCATCAGAGATTAATCCTAGGATCAGCTGTACAATATATTCACATTTTTCAACAGTGCGACCTCCTTTCCTTCAACGGGTCTTGTACCGTTCAGGAAGAATTCGGTAAATTGCTTCTAATGGTTAAATAGTCTTCTAATCAAATTGTCTGAATTGATCCTCAAGTTTGTAGATAATGACACTTTGATAGATCTATACAAGTGCCTCATACGACTTCCTTAATAGGTACAAATGTTAATAAGATAGGAGAGACAATGCATTGGTCCTCCATTTCTTACATAAACCATCTTCCAGGAAATCACTTTAATTCATGTCATTCTCGATCTAATTAAACTTAGATGTTTGTTGTATCTTTTTATTTTTAATTTTTAATCTGTAGGTATCAAAGCGAAGTATTAGATGCCAAGAGCTTTTGTCCGATTGGTCAATATATTTAACTGTATTGCACATGTTTGGATAGTCAAAGATTTAAAAAAAAATTTCAATCAGCGATGACCCTACTATATATTTAGGTATCAAAACAGTTTACAACGCCAAGAACTTTTGTCCGATTGGTCAAGATATTTAACTGTCTTGCATGTGACTGGACGGTCGAAGATTATTTTTTTTTAAATTTCATCCACGATGACCCAACTATATATTTAGGTATCAAAACAGTATACAACGCCAAGAACTTTTGTCCGATTGGTCAAGATATTTAACTATCTTGCATGTGACTGGACGGTCGAAGATAAATCAAAGATTGCATGATACGACCCCAGATATAGATGTTGTTAAATTTGACTGTGTAGATGTTACTGTATCGCCAATAACAATTTTTTCAAAAAACATACAACAAAACTTTAATTTGACTAAATAAGCCTGCTTAGCTATCCCATGAGAACCCATTCCTGGTCATTGAACTTTGTCTAATGAGTTTTTCTCATTTAATTTCAAACTAATTAGATTGTGTCATTCTTGATCCATTTTTTCTTTTTAAAATTTCTGAAAATTAAAAAATGAAGAGAGTTGTGTCGAAATATTTGGTTTAATTATTTCACCCCCACCGTCCAATCTACTTTCTACCCCCCAAAAAATATTCCTTATCTCAACTCTAAACACTTACACAGTCACATTGTAAATAAACTTTCCTATGTCTTTCAATAACAAATGCACTATTCTGACACAACCTTAATTAATGTTAATTCATCACAAATATTTACTGGAAAGCTGGATGTACATGTAGGAAGTGAAATTCAATTTTCAAGAAATGTATTTAAATTGTATATATACAGTCAAACCTGTTACAATTATATTTTATTTTTGAAATTATCAAATAAAATATGTAATATAATTATTTATTTGTGATAAAAAGATTTTTCTTGTTAATAAATATCTATGGTATAATAATTTTTTTTTATAGAGTCATTCCATGAAAAAAAGAGGATAAAAGTGTGACATGATCAATAAAATTTCAAAAAACCTTAAATTGAATTTTCTTTCCATATTTTTTAACAGGAGAGTCTCTAGTTTCACCTGAGATACAAGAAAAGATAACTTCTTTGGAAATGAAAGAGCTATGGACAATTTAAGGTAGCACTATATAAAGATGTTTTTCCTCCAATCTTCCATCTGAAAATAGCTGTAACTTTCTTAATATTGCATCAAAATTAACAAATGGGATACCATTTGAAAGAAGAAAGATATATCTTTCCACAGATTATAATATTATGATTATGCAACAATTACATAATTAATTATTATGCAATTAGTTGCAAAATCTTGATGTGTGCACTTGACCAAAATTAGCTGTTTCATGTTTATTCAAATGGTAAAACTTTTTACAATTTCTTAATCAACACAGCATGACCTCCAAAACAGTGTCTCAGATTTTTCCTGCAATATTTCAATCACTCTTAAAGCACCATTATGTCGTATAGCCTGACTTCATCAGACATCACCATCTTTAATTGTGTGTGGAATTTGTTCTATTAATTCTATCAGAAATCTGAGACACAGTTTTTGCATATAATAGGTCTAAGAACAACATATACCAAAACCAAGCCTCTAGGGGTACCAATGCAGGAGCTAATTTCATTTAAAGTCGACATTTTGTGTCAAAAATTGTAGTGGAAAAATCCCAAAAGTTGTAATTTTCCTCTTGGTACCCCATTTTCTTGAATAAAAGTCACAAATGTGCCATGGGAACACTTCAGGATTTACCTTGATTCATAAATCAACAATGATTTGACCAGAAAGATAGAATTTCTTCACACAAACTCTAAATATAGCTGGAAAATGCACACCCTGTGCAGTAAACACATGAAATTGGCGGGAGAAGTTACATAACTCTGACCTAGCTTGAGGTTAACTGCCTACTGATAAGGTAAAAACTCCACCTCCACTGACCAGACTGAACCACTAATTATAACAGGAATCACATGGAACCTTAGTTTCCTCATTATGTGTATTCTTCCCTTTTAGTTGGATTTTACTAAATGAAAATTATACATTAGATATTTTGAAATAAATTCCATTGCAAATAACTAATGTATTTCTTTTGGTATTGATGAAAAGTTAGCTACATCCATGCTGCTTTCCCCTTCATTTAATGGAATCACCTCTTATCTCAAGCATTACTGGCCAGTGGTCATAAAACTATCAAATTATCCAATAGATAAACAATTAAGGACAGCCCACTTGTTTTTATCATCTCTGATTCAAGCACATGTGTTTGTTTACAAAACTAATTAAAAAGTAATGCTCATTAATGGTACATCATATCTGAATTATTTTTTCACCTGTGTATCAAGAATATTATAATAAAATAAAAATTGATTAAAAAAAATTTTGATGAAAAAATATCAATTTTTGTATAGTGCTACCTTAATAGGTAGTCCCAAGTGTGTCACAGATGTGATGTTGACAAAATAAATGATCTTTTGATAATAATTGTGTACTTGGGATAGTTATAAAGATAGCAATAATTGAAATTAATCTTATTTAGATCAAATTAAGCTGTTAAAAAAAGTTAGATTAGGCCAGCCTTAAAAATATGTTTGTTTCCCCTTTCCGACCCTAGCCTGAAAGATCTGTGTCGGTAGGTAGTTGAATTATTTTTTTTTATCAAGCATGATTCTGCAGGCAGACAGACAAACTGATTTCTAAACACCCAATATCTTTGTTTATTGTCATATTATCTGTGCAATTGTAATCAAAGAATGTAATTTATGCTGTCCCTTGTCACAGGCTTGTGGGATCTTGTTGGAAAATTTATCCATTGTCAGAAACTGATAT
The DNA here is from genome assembly GCA_002080005.1 of Gigantidas platifrons. Classification (NCBI taxonomy): domain Eukaryota; kingdom Metazoa; phylum Mollusca; class Bivalvia; order Mytilida; family Modiolidae; genus Gigantidas; species Gigantidas platifrons. The sequence goes on along the minus strand of MJUT01027962.1, from coordinate 38,723 downwards.
CTTTGTATGTTGGCAACAGTTGGGCCATATCAATGAAAAGATTGAAGACTGAACAGTTTTTATTTTACTTTCAAGAGAAAACATATTTCTTTTTTTATTATTTTAAGGGGTTTCTTTTGGGAATTGGTTTCCCACTCTGTTTACATATGCTATAAACAGGTAATACAATTTCACATAACGTAGCTTCAAACTCAGAAATGCTTCTACGAATATTCGGAACAGTCGGGACTCTAGGTTTTTCAGTAATGATGACTCATGGTACGCTCCGGAAGAGTATTACATAATATGAATCCAATGCCGGAAATCGCAAAAAAAAAAAAAAAAAAAAAAAATCAATCACGGAACGGGCTGTAAAATTTGTTCAGTCGCATCGATTTCGGCGAGTCGGTCGCAAAGGGGAAACAAACAATATTTTAATTTAGGCCTTATGTTATATTCTAATTATATCTAAGAGTTTGACATACGAAATATTGACAATGGCAAACACCCATTTTAGAGAAATTATTACAATGTAATTTTCATCAATGGCTTAAACTTGTTTTGAAATTTGCCATTAAGTGATGTAAAAGAAATCCATTCTAGACATCTAGCAACATTAGACAGTTTCCATGTTAAAAAATCAGTTATAATTGTAGCATGATGTGATGTTGACATTTGCACGGATGTGATGACAATGGATGTGATGTTTGACCACTCTCTTTATATTGTCCTTATCCAACTGTTTTTTTACACTTATTTGTTTCTGATGTAAAATCCATCAACAAAAACAACAAAATCAAATTTCTATTTACACTTTATTTTCTACAAAAAAGTATTGTTTCCATTTACTTTAACAAACGTGATGTTGGAACAGATATCTGGGATGCCAAACGGAGTCAATAATCATGACCATAACACAGTTTCTTTTTTGCAAACAAGTTTCGGTCTTTGGGATATTGAGAACATGTAGCTTCCTAAAGCTTCTTAATGAGCAATAAACGGTATCAATCATACTGAACAGTATAAAGTCAGAAAATGACAAAATTATCATTATAGGAACCGACGTTTCATATAGAAACGGACGTGATGATGTCTAATTTTTGTTGACGGAACAACTTATCTGCTCATGTCTAAGCCGCTATTTAAATGTTGTTTATGTGTAGTACGTCACAAAATTTGCTTACAATTTCAAGCTCCGATTACGGGTCATGTTGCTTTCACATGATCAGAAAAAGTAAATAAATACACGGACGTGATGAATAGAAAATCTTGACGGAATCCGCACCAGTTTGGTTTGACTTCTAAGTAAGCGATTATTTGTAGAGGAAAGAACGAAAAAAATCACTTTTCCAAGCACTAAAGTGATGAAACTAACTGAAACAACAGCTCAGTCGTGACTCAATCAGAGTATGTGGGTTTGAAAAAAAAACATAAAGGGTGCCCTTTTTAACGGAATATCATCACATCTGTGATCTTTTTTTTAACCCCTCTTCTAGTATCCTGGGATTCATGAAAATAGTACCAAATCATTTTCCCCTCGAGTTTTAACATTTTTCTTCCATTTTAGCTACTACAGAAAACTATAGAACTGATAACCATTTATTTCAGAATTTTATCTTCCCTGACATTTATGTCACAATTTTGGAACCAAAATAATGCACTAGTACTCTGATAATTATTAAATAAACAAGTAAAATTCATACCAAACTGCCCACTTTTATGTTTTATATTTGTTCAGTGTAAATAAGGAATAAATAATAATAAGTCAATAAGGCCATAAAAAGTTAATTTCTTGGTTCTCAGGCCCGCCCGCATGTGGAAATTCGTCGCCGCATTGCCGATTTTATTGCAAAAATAGTAAAAAAAAAAAAAATTAAATGCGGTAGCGCTGTCCGTACGGAAAAAATCACCACATCCGTTTTTTCTCTTATATCGCGTGGTCGGTGAAACGCTTTAAAACGCATCATGCTTAAATGAGATTTAAAGCATCGTTATGACAATGTATAAATAAAAAACGTGTTTCCGTTTGACATTTAGACAAAATGTCAATCGTTTCTGTGCAAATTCGGCACAAATGTTTGCCAGTTTTACCAGGGAACATAATAGGGGCTTCTCCGAAGCTTGTATCTTATTGGAATTGTTTACGGAGATAAAAAAATGGTACGTTGGGACCAGCGGATTGGACGTTTCCATAAAAATTAACCACTTGTGATGTTCTGCCACCATCGGAAGAAATAAAATTGAAATTTTCAATAAAGTAATGAAAAGATTTATACATTGCCATATTTTTCACACAAAAAAAAAGAAGAAAAAATGCCTCCCTCATCACTTTTTACAGCAGTAAAAGGATAAACAAAAATGACGCCCTCCCTCATCAATTTTGACAAAAAAGGGCCCGAGAACCAAGTAATTAATTTTGTATGGCCTAATATAGATCTCTTTACTTGGCTGCAAACTTATCACAAACATTGGTGGTCATACTTATCCCCTTTTGTATGGAATGACTCATAATAGATCTTTTGCTAAATATCAATTATTACAATTACATTTTCTTTCTTTTTTTAAATTATCAAATAAAAAAATGTATTATAATCATTTTTTTGTGATAATAGATTTTTCGTTAAATATCAATGCTACAATTACATGTATATATTTTCATAAACCCTTATTTAACCACAAGTCAATTATGTGTCAAATTATCTAAATTGTTCCCCTAGATTTATGTGTGTATTTTTGCTTCCATATTATAAACAGTTTCCTTGTGTCATAATGATCTGCAGTCTTCGAACTTAGCCACAAGCCCGACGGTCCTGGACAGTAAAATCGGCCGCAGACTTCTAAAATATCACAAGTGAGAAGACCGACGGGCTTGTGTGTCAAATCATTGGTTTCTACCGGACCAACTGTCTAAAATACTGGGTTTGTTATATAAAAGAGCTCTTTTGATCTCCAGTTTGTCCATAATTTATTTTCATTAAAACTAAAGTGAAATGCCAGATTAAAACTTTTATTGTATCATTTATCGTTGTTCCATACTATGGTCAAGGATTTATATAAATCCTTGCTATGGTGAAGTTCAAGGACATTGACAAAATAGTCCCAATCTCAGAAACGCTTTAATGAACGCAAAAAATCAATATTTGAAATATATATATATACAAGAATCACTCCGGACCGGACACGTAAAAATTATCGGATATCAATTTGGCGCCAAATTTAGACTTTGCGCAAAATATGATAGATGACTTGATTTAGCTTTTGAGAAATATTGATGAAATCTTTGAAATGGACAAATATTACAACCTTTTTCCTGATTAAGAAAAAAGGTTGAAAAGATCTACTAAAATTTTTATATCTGAAATTCTCTGTGAATTTAAATAAAATACTTTGCTTTATTTCCATGTATAAAAAAAAGAATTCTACAAAATGTTTACTTTAAAGCAGACTTGTTTTAACCAACAATGTTCAGAAAAATATATATACAGTTAATTTGTGTTACTAAAACGATAAATGGTAAATTGATATCCCTTGGTTGAAAGCAACCACTGCAGGAAAAGCTTGATATTGACAATTACATGTAGCTGCCAATTGATATAATAATAAAAATGTGAAATAATTTTTGTTTTTATTCGGGCCCGTAAATTAGCATTCGGACTCCTGAATTCTACAACTTAAGAAGTCCGAATGGCTTGTGGGTCAAAAAGTTTTTCGTGAAGACTGGATCTGATCACATGTCATAATAATTAGTGTTTTACAACATTTTTGACCTATTATCTAGATATTGTACCACATTACTCTAAACACAGAACAAATTCATTTCAGATTTGTTTTGTCTTTTGTCATCAGATCAAAAGTATGTCTAAACCAGACCTCTTTGTGACCTACTTCAGTGTTCCCATCAGACAGGCTTTCGGTGCATGCAGGTTAAATTAACAAAGATTTCTATAGAGACTTTCTAGTTTCTGTTTCAACTTGAAACATGAAAAGGGAACATTCTGCCTGTCTTAAAGGGAGTAACTCCTCTAAAAATGGGTAAAACGTATGATTTCAGAATCAAAGTCAGAAATGTGCAAATGGTCTATTATAATAACGCTACAGTGCAACTTTCTGCCTGTCTTAAAGGGGAGTAACTCCTCTAAAAATGGGTAAAACGTATGATTTCAGAATCAGTCAGAAATGTACAAATGGTCTATTATAATAATGCTACAGTGCAAGGTTTGACCATTAAATATACAGCACACACTTTTTAAATTCATTGTACAAAATGTATACTACACACTGCAATAGATTTGAAGGAACGAAACACTTACACTAATATAATCAACAGTTTCTATTTACCCACTTCAAATAAACCCAATTATTCTCTGTGTAGCTATAATTTTAGTTTGTATTGTAGCAATCTAGTTAAAAAAAAAATGATGTTTGTTTAGACAAATGACATCCCGTATGGGAGCATGTATTGGGGTATTATTTACAGACAAAAAAAGGCCACAAGATTACCAAAAATTGAAGTATGTCAGTAACCATTGACGAAACACAAATTTCAATATTAATGTTTATTTGTCTGTTTTAAATGAGTAATATGTGAGTTTATGATAAAATTAATCTGCATTCATTTTTGGGGGGGGGGGGGGGGGGNGGGGGAATATAAAAAACAGTTGCAGTGTGATTGCCAGATGAACATAGCCTAAGAGCTGTTGTCCACTTAGTAAATAAAATGTTAATGACTTGCATATGATTAGTAGGAGGAAGGTGAATAATGACCCCCATACTATATATTGATAAATGTTTGTGTATCACCAAATAAACAAAAATATGGAAGAATGTGACTACAGGACATGGGTGCCTCCATTTTACCGTCCCCTACAGTTGTGAACCAAATTTCAAATGATTTCCTAAAGGAGAACTTAAGGAGGTTAGTATTGTTGTGTTTGAACGCCCCTTACAACAATATTTCAGTTATACCGTGGCGGTTAGTTTTATTGGTGGAGGAAACCGGAGTACCCGGTGAAAACCACCGACCTGTCGCATGTCACTAACAAACTTTATCACATAAGGTTGTATCGAGTACACCTCGCCTGAGAGGGATTCGAACTCATAACAAGGAACTTTAGTTATTGAGTGGAAACCAAATATGGGACATACGGATGGACATCGGTAAATCTTAATGATACAAAACATCTAATTTTTAAATTAGATTGGTCAAAGAGTAAATTTTAAGAACAAACAGAAAAAAAAACTTTGGCTTCATATTAATAAGAAAAAAGCTAGTGGATAAAATCATTCCATTAACACAGGTATGAACTGTCAACGATAAACCTCAATTATAATTTGCTTCAGATTGTTTTCATTACAAAGAACAACATTTTAACAAATAATTCTTATCAATCTCCCACAAATTTGATCAATTTCTAACTTACTAAAAGTATTGTCCATATTAATCCTGATTAATGGAGCTGTTATAGGCTTTCTGGGAAGAAATTTTTATATCTATATTAACAGCAGACCAACTTGAGTGGCTTTTTGACACAATTTAAAGTGGAAATAACAAGGGTTTATCTATGTCTAAATTTCTCTGCAACTACTGTTTTACTTTAGGAAATGATTATTTAACCATTTGATTCTTTTTTTTTTGGGGGGGGATGGGGGGGTTTAGTGTTGAACGAGAAATATTGGATACAGATGTACAGATGGAGGAGACAACCAAAGTGCTCCAGAGAAAAGTGCAGGAAGTACACAAGTAACCAATAAACATGTTAAAAATAAATAGTGTAATATAGTATGCCTGGTCCCATGGATGGAGGTCAAGAAATTATTTACTCTCTGTATATCTCTTCCAATTGAATACATGAAAGCACAAGAATAAAGTGAGCAGACCGACAACACAGATGCGTCACCTACAAAAATATGCACTCCTTCGACACAACTCTCCCTAGAGATGGTACCCCAATGAATATGGTAAGCAGATTTACCACCACCAATTATCTGCACCCCCTTCTATGCACCTCTCCCTCTAGATGGTACCCCAATGAATATGGTAAGCAGACTTACCATCTTCTCATAATCATTAAATCTGTACCCCTTCAATGCACCTCTCCCTAGAAGAGATGGTACCCCAATGAATATGGTAGGCAGACTTACCATCTCCAATAAATCATTGAATCTGTACCCCTTCAATGTACCTCTCCCTAAGTATTATCCCATTCATCAAAACTGACTACTAAAGACTTGGGACATCACATTTTTGTCTTGCTTACAATATAACTTCTGTCAGTGTAGACAACATAACCTGTCACAAATCTCCCAATAAAATCATCACACATTTGTCAGCTTTATTGTACCAATCAAAAATCTTTACCTATTCAGGTGATGCATTTCTAATTAGTAATGTCCTCAATAGTATGTAATGTCTTAAATAACCAAACAGGATTGAGGAACGTTCCATAATATTAAAAAATTGTGTCGCAATTTGAACCAATTATAACCTTACAGGAATGTTCCGTTATACTAAAAAAATTATGTCGCAATTTGAACCAAATCACAATTAAAACGAAATAAATAAATTCTATATAAAATAACATAATAAATAATATAATAAAAACAAATTAGAACTTATTTGGAATAACATATGATTATTTATTATTTATGAACATATAGCTAATGAATGGTAATAATTGTATTGTCTAATTGTGTATATTACAATGAAATGTAAAAACAAATGAATATGAAATAGGTTTAAGTGAACATTTTTTTAAATTTTTCTTCACTTGCTACCCCTGGACAAGTGAAATTGATGTAAAACAGGGACCCTTAATGTGTGCTCCTGCACCATCAAGGTTATTGTAAACAGGAGATTTTGAATAAATTATATTATGAAGGAAAAAAAAAAAAATTCTATATAATTTTGATTTCCAAATTTTATGACTTAAAATTACTAAAATACTAAATAATTCTATACCAATTTAAAGCAAATTCACAATTAAAATTCTATGTAAAGTCTTAAATAACCTTACAGCGGAATGTTCCATAATACAAAAGACATTGTGTCACCAATTTGAACCAAATTAATAATTTAAAATTAAACGAAATATATACATGTATATTATATAATTTTGATTTCCAAATTTTATATCTTAAAAATACTAAAATACTAAAAAATTGTGTCACTAATTTGAACAAAATTCACAATTAAAATTATTAAACGAAATATATAAATTATATAATCTTGATTTCCAAATATTATATTTTAAATAAATTATTTTTAGATGTTCTAAATATAGTGTCGTGGGAATCGGAAAGGAATTTTGTAATCGATCATTGGTTAAATGCAAATTACTTATCATCAATCATAATCAGTAAATGTTGGAAACAGGAACAGTTCCTCCCCGTGTTGTCTATTTTTATATTAAATGTTGATAGAAACAAAAATATCATTTAAAATCATCAAGTACATGTATATATGTTTTAATTGTCGTTTTCTATTTCCATCACATCTTTAACATATTTTACTTTATTTGTGACAAAAAATGATGGCGAAATCAGGTTAGGTTTGGGTTTATGGTGTTTAACGCCACTTTCAACAATATTTCAGTTATATCGTGAAGGTCAGTTTTACTGGTGGAGGAAACCGGAGTACCAAGAGAAAACCACCGACCTGCTGTAAGTCACTGACAAACTTTATCACATAGTGTTGTATGGTGGCGAAATCAGCAATATTGCATACACTAAAAACCTGTGTAAACCAAACATTGAGGAGACTAGATTCCTGCATAAACCAAGCTTTTAATCAAATCCCACTGGAGTAAATCTTTGTTAACCAAACCTGTATAAACCAAGCCTTTGTCTATTACGAATGCATAAGTTGGTCCCAAGGAGGTTCGGCCTACATATAGCTTTCACTGTATATAAATAATGTTTCAGATTATTGAAATTTGAGTTTGATTACATGTAACTTATTTTGCCCATATAATCGATGCATTTTCGATAACTGTTAAGGTGCTAATTTTCGCAGCTTTTTTAATTTTGTGAATTGCATAATCAGACCTATTTGTAAGTTTTTAATATCACTGATTTTTGTGTCGACATTTTATGCTTCGCAGTTTGCACTTTCTGCCTTTTGTCAAGCGAAGATTGTGATTTTCGTTTGAATATAAAATATTTTTTGAAAAGTTCAATCGTGGCTCATGTTAAGATTCATTTACACATTATTTCAATCATTTAGAAGTGAACAGAAAATTCTTCCCATGCGGACTTGAAAACTGTTCCACCAAAATGCCAATGGATGTTGAAAAGGTCATTGAGAGAAAAAACAAATATTCAGTAAATTATTCAAAACAGTGGGAGATGTGTTGACACACAATCCAAAGGTGTGAATTTTAAGATCTCTGTGATACTAAACTGAATAATTTCTGGTATATTTTGAAGATGCCAAAAAGGACAATCGCAATACTGAAATCAAAGAAGGATAGACAATACAATGGCCTGATGCTACTTTAGTCTTAATTTTTCGAAAAATTATTATATTCATTTTCACATAGGGTTCAAAAATTGGGAATTGGTCAATTTTAGCCCCCTCATATCTCGAAAACAGTAAAAGGTACAACTAAACTGTTTCAATAATTCAGACAGGAATTTTTCAGAAGAGTTCAATAGGAAAATCTACATATAAATCAGATGTAAAACAGTAGAGATGTTAAAAGTAACAGATAAAATAAGAAAATTTAGCATAGCGCCAGGTCATCCAACACCTATGGGTTAGGGAATACGGTTATGTTGTTTAACACCACTTTCACAGTCTGCCTTAATTTTTTTCACCTACTTGCCCGAAAGTCAAATTTAGAAAAATTTTCTATTTATTCAAACAAATTCTTCCATTATTTTCACTTGTCCGATTCCAGTTTTACTTGTCCTGGGCTTCGGGCAAGTGGGTTAGTGTGAAGACTGCTTTCAACAATATTTCAGCTATATTGTGGCGGTCAGCTTTATTGGTGGAGGAAACCAGAGTACCCGGAGAAAACCAACGACCTGTCACAAGTCACTGACAAACTTTATCACATAATGTTATATACTATCGAGTACATCTCGCCATGAACAGGGTTTCAAACTCACAAGGTAGTTATAAATCCAACTACCATACAATCACGATCACTAGGACCACTCAAGTCTCTCAAAACTAGTGTAAATTTGGCTTTTATTGTTTTTGCTTACCAGAATTTCAGTGATGATCGATTCTCAACATACAAAATTTTAAGACTGAATACAATTCAATTTTACAGTACTTCACAAAGATAAAGAATCTATTGCAACTTTTACAAATTGGCTTATGCATGCCTTTTTTCAATTATAAGAAATTGCGATAAAATATTTTCTGTTGCATAAATATAACAATCTCTAGTATTGATGCCAATTTGTATTTTTTTCCCTATCATTCTGAATGTACTACATTTGTAAATTATAAGCCAAAACTAATGTTTTATCTTCCTACACAAGTATGTTAGTATACTACAGGTATGTATAGCTGCTAAAGCTCTTTTCTTTATTTACTAACATCTGTCTAGGACTTTGTCCTATTTAGAGTACATCTACAAGATATTAGTCAAGTACAGGGTTCACGAAATTGCATATGGACTTGGTGGTCCTAGTGAAAAGAAAATGTCAGTCCTCATTAATTTTCTATTGCTGAATACCAATCTTGTGTCAGTCCTTAACAAAATCTGCCCAAATTTTGCTGGTCATGTCTGAGAGGACTGACACATTTCATGAACTCTGTGTCCTATTTGCACCACAAGGCATTAGAAATTTTCATTTACTGAGTACAGACAAAACCTGTATCAAGACGTCACTTTCAGAACAAAGAAAAAGTGGCCTTATAATTATAAGACAGGCGACCTCTTATAACAGGTTCAATTCATAAGAACTTTTTTTTATATAAATCATAACTCATTATTTTTTTGGCATCTTTATGGTCAATTAAAATTTCCATATAAAATTTGGCAACAGCACTTTTTTTTTTCAGAGAAAGAAAAAACTCCTCTCCTTATTTTATTTACAAAGAACTGTCAAGGACTCTGTCCTATTTAGAGTACAAGACATTAGAGAACCTTAAATAAACCAAACTTTTATAGTCAAGTCTTAATGCAGGAAACTTTGTTAATTTAACATTTATAGACCGAATACCTGTCTATTCCAAACATTAAATGTGGTCCAGAGGAGGTTTGGTTTATACAGCTTTATGGTCAATTAAATTTTTCATACCTGTATAAAATTTGGCAACAGANTTTTTTTTTTTTTTTTTTAAATAGATATAAAAAAAAACAATCCCTCCTAAATAATAAATGGTCATTCCATAAAATACGTTTGAGCTTCTGAGATCAGTATATTTCTATATATGGATTTTTTTTCTCGCACCGTCAATTCGAATATTAAAACGAGTTTGTCTTCATGTTGAACCTTTCTAAAGTGAAATGATTTACACTTTTATTAAGTAGTAAACAAATGCCTCATTACAACTATATAAACATTCTCACAAATTATGATTAATGACATACTCATTTTTTATTCTTTTTATTCATGTAAATAAAATGGCTAAATTGTCTTGACACTAGTATTCAAAAGTTTTTGTTTGCTTAGTACAAACTTATACAGCTTTTTTTCCTTTTTCTTTAGGGTTAGGGTTATTGTGGCAGTTTCTTTTTAAATTTCTTTTTTTTCTTTTAAGGGTTCTGGCTATGGTTCTTAATGCCACTTTCAACAATATTTCAGTTATAATATCATGGCACTTTCTTTTTACTTTTTCTTTTTTTTTTATATAAATATAATTTATTATATAGATAGGTGTGAATTATGGGGATTTATCCGTGAAATAAATTCCGGTATTTCACATGTGAAATATCAGTTTTTTTTCCGCCGGAACTACTTTTGCAAAGCTATAAGTGTGGTGGTTACGTCCCTTGTTGTGCAACGGTGAATACACATACGATTGTAAGCTGAAAAAATTCCGCGAAATGTTATTGATGACTTTGGCACATAACCAAGATGACGTCATTGACGTCATATGAAGACTTGCAGTTTGAAACGTAAATATTAGACACTATTTGGCTTCGTATACGCTTCAATTGTGATTTAATTTAACTACAATAAGCTTTCAAGGTAAGCATTTTAATTATTTTTGTACATTGTTGTAAATATGAAAAATAGGATTTCACATTTTCAAGATAGCAGATCCTTCCAACTGAACCCTGTAGTATCATTGCTCGTAGATTCACACGCGTGCAATCAAATATACAAATAAAAAAAAATAATACAGTGAAACCTGTGTAAACCGGCCACCATTGGGACCACGTTTCACGGCCGGTATTGACAGTGGACCGGTTTATTCAGTGTCTACTTTCTGACTACCACATAAGCGTTTTTTTCACGGGAGCCAAATTTCGCGTTTTTTTGTTCCAAATTGGTGGATATTTTTAGCGGTATACTTAATTTTTGCGATCTCGAGTCTTAACCCAAATTAAATTTTAGCGGATAGACCGTTATATTCTAAAGAATTACATTGTCTGAATTGCTTAACTAACAATTCAAAATAGGAATTGTTTTGAAATAATTGAGTATCGTAATTTCTTATGCATAATGCACAGGATTTTGTACAGATTCTTTATTTTGCAGGAGAGTGCACATTTACTACTGTCTAATATTTTCGTATTTCTTTACTTGTTTGGACACTATTTCACAAAATCATTAAATGTGTAAAAATACTTTGAATTATTCAGAGAATTATATTTTTTGTAATACTCTCTAGTGCAGTTGTGTTTTGAACTAGTAAAGGTTGATACGAAAATAAAGCTAAAAATAAAAGTGTGACTATATCTAACCTTGTGTAAAATAATCAATAATGATAAGAATGAATGTGTACATATAAATATGTCCTAATTACCTAGTGTATAATTAGACTGCCAGGCAAGCTTTTAATGATTGAAATAAAAAGAAAAAGGGAATCAAAATGTATTTGTCATTTTTTATGACAAGTCTGGAAGTTTGAATACTCCCAGCTGTGACAACTATAATCCAATTAACAATAAATTATCTCCAGTTATGATTGTATGGCTTGGATGCTAGTTCATCACTTAAATAATAAGGCATTGTTTGTTGTTCATTTATGATCATTGTCAACATATGCATTGTTTTCGGGAAGGATAACACTTGTACGGTGTATTTCAACTTGATTAAGCTTTTGTTTTTTAGGTGTTGAACCCATGTTTGTTTAATATTTAATGAACATTTAAACATTAACCACATGAGTTACCAGTGATCACTAATTACAGGTGTGCTAATATACACACTTCGATAAACACTTTCAATACTTTTCTCCTCGGATGCCCCTTGAATTGCTACAATCGATATTCACATATATGTAAACACACGGTTGATTGATCTGATCATGACCTTTACGGAGATAAATTATAACAGTAATTAGTGTATTGGGACTGCAAGTCAAGGCCGGAATTCGGAATGTGCAGTGTCCGGTTTATTCAATGATTTTTAACAAAGATTATTAAGGAAAAAACTGCGGACTTGAAATTTAGATCGGAATGGACAGGATTCTGGTTTACTCAGGGTCAGGTTTAGTCAGGTTTCACTGTATATAAGAAATTTTGAAAGTCTATATAATAAACAGTATAACTAAATCATACATTTTGAATATCAAAATAAGACCACTCGTGACCGAATACGCATTAACGATTAAACTCGTGGGGAACTGTGGACAGAACAAGTTCCGCCCACTCGTTTAATCCTTATGCGTACTTCGGTCACTCGTGGTCTTATTTTGATATTCAAAATCTACGATTAGTTATACTATATGTATTTTTTTTTAAATGCAAACTACTTGAAGATCTAATATGACGTTGACGTAAATCCTGTTCACAAGAGGTTTCATCGTGAAGTGGTGTTAAAAAAGTACATGTTCAAATACACGAGTGATAAATCCAGAATTACACACAAATCACAATCACAATCTCTTATTTTCAAGTACAGCCAATCAGAACACTGGAACCAGTATATTAAGTATTTTGATTGGATGATTTTGGAGTATGACTATGCAACTCCTACTCAAAGTGGGTTGAAACAATTCAGTGGTACTTGAGATCAATATTAGCTGTGGGTAGCCATGTTGTATTTTGAGAGAACCTTTAATAAAACTATCTTGACAAGTTTTGTTTAATTTAGCTTGACATGTTGATTTCAGGGTAGATAGAAATGCTAAAAGCTTTACAAACATGAACAACTGATTGACAAGCAATGGAAAGTGACTGTTGCACATGCTCACATCTGTACAATTTGTTGCATGTATATAAAACATCATTATTTACTTAGCTACATTATATGTACCACAAAAAATCAGTTTACTTAGTTACCACAAAAATCTATAAGTTACTTATATATATATAATTATTTTCCACAAATATTATTATTTCCTTATTTACCACAAAAATTTACTAATTAGGCATTCAAATTTTTTGTTTTGTTTGATCTAATAACCCAACTGATCCATCAAAACCGTCCCTACTCACAAATATTTATCAGGAATTTCAACAAAAAATTATGGTTGTTCTCTAGTTTAGTAGGTTTTTGGGAATTTTTTTGTTTTGCAAAAAGTGAGTTCCAGATATTTCCCAGAAAAAATAATTGCCAATCTACCTACTGTAATTATAAACTTGCAAGCTGTGTTACAGCAAACAATTATTTTTGTAAGGACGACCTTGCTTCTATAAAATACATACATGTATATAAGAAAACAATCATGAAAAAATAATTAAAGCTTTAAATAGTGACGGTCATCAATTCCACCAATATTATCAAAATGAACAATCACCTGTCACCTCAAACCATTGAACACAACAAAGGTTAAGACGAATGACAATGTGGCGAAGTTAAACTGGTTAAATGGGATCACAACCTTCCCCCTCTTGATAATTGGATTCCCAATGCCAAAATACAGGGGAATTTTTTTGGGTTTTTTTTTTGCGTTTCACATTTATAATGTATGTAAACAAAATGTCAAAATGTAACAGAAAACATGACTTCCTCCCATTCCCTACTGAACTCATGATATATACTGTTAATTCATAATTTAACCCAGTGTTAAAGGGTGTGTTCTCCTTCAAAATAAACAAATTCCCCATATTTCAAAGCTACAGACATCATATATCCATGTGATATTCAACAAAAATATTGGTGTGCATTGCCAAATTTTCATCTTTATCCAGGACATCATATGACCATAATAACTGACCATTCATCAAAGAGATGGTCGTTAACATTCCAGGTTAATGTGTCAATGAATTTAACCATATAAATATGTCACCATTATTTGACCAACAACTTCACCACCTGGACTAAAACAAGACTCGTGAATGTATTTGTAAATGCCGTATTTACCTTAATTTTTTTTCACCTACTTGCCCGAAAGCCAAATTTAGAAAAAATTTCTATTTATTAAACAAATTCTTCACTTGCCCAAATCCAGTTTTACTTGTCCCGGGCTTCAGTGGGTTAGCGCAAAGACTCTTAATGTATTGAGTAATAAATACAGCCAAACCTGCTAATGTGGTCACCTCTGTTAAGCAGTTGCCTATATTAAATGGTCACCTTTTTCTTGTCTGGTCATTGAAAATTTCATATGAGTTGAATCTCGTTTCAGAGGTCACCTGTCTTAAAAGACCAATTTTGGTTTGTCCCAAAGGTGACAGCTAAATACAGGTTCAACTAAGACTAAAAACTTCTGATGAAATTCCATAATAATTAAATCAAAAACACAAAATACCACACGGTGACACCGTCACAACAGTTCCAAAAACCAATCGGAAAATCATAGACACAGAGGCAACATTAACATTGATATCACTAACACACATCCATGACCACTCATTTTCGTCACTTGGTAGTCTGGTATAAGCATTTCAATAAAAAGTGGCAGGGATAAACTAGTTTTATGGGTCCAAATTTAACCTCTCCTCTTAGTGGAATGATTCTATTAAATATATTCTGTTAATTCGTTGACTGAATAGTTGTGTTATGCAACTATGTCAGTTGTATCTTGGTGGCTTGAGGTTAAGTGCTAGATTTAATGGGTGACAAGCATATTAAGCAGCACCAATATCCAAGTGCCAGGTAAAGCTTCTCACATGTAAGTACAACACAAATGGCAATGAGCTGGGCTTCAACATACATAAAAGGTAAAAAAGGTAAAATATATTTAGGTTTAAAAATGGATACATTTTTAAAGATCATATCAATAAAATGATTAAGCACAATGACCAATGGATTGGTCAGTGAACTAAAGTGGGTGCCATGTTTAGAGACTACCATACTTCTTACACCCTAAATAAAAAAAAACCTTGATTTTGAAGGTGCACTGCAGTCACTACAAAAGGGTTTTATTTACATCCAAACTCAACTCTCCACATTTTTTCTAGTGGCAGTCAAAATCTGTTGACCCAGTTATCACATTTCTGCCACATTACTGTATAATTTTTTATATATTGTTGAACTTGTTCTCGTCCAGAATATACGGGAAAATATTTGACCCTGGACGTTAAACAACCAACAATCAATCAAGAAGTTAAACATAAATAAATGGTCAACAATGTAACAAACGTAAACCAATCCTCTGGTAAACCTTACACCCCAAAACACAAAATAAACAACAACAGAAGCTAAAGGACATCTACGTTGTGGTTTGTTAAGGTCAAAAAATAGGACAGGGTTAAACGAGTTAATAAGATCCCATCCTCATCTCTTGATGACTAGATCTCTATCAATCAAACAGATACATTGTTTTAACAAACCATAACCTGTTTAACCCTGCCACATTTTTGTACCTGTCCTAAACAAAAACCTGCATTTCCAATGTCATATGTCATGGGTTTTTTTTTTGGTGCTCAATTAATGATTGAAGGCGAGATGTGATTATTCGATTTATTGATATTGGTCGATATGTTGTGGTATTTTTTGTGTTCGATGGTTTCAGGTGAGAGGCAATTGTTCGTTTTGGTTGTTGGGTTTGTTTAAACTTTTTCTTCACATAATTAATATAAAAAATAACCCTCCATACATGTAATTTCTCATTGTCCACAAAAAAAAAAAAACCACATATCTTCACAGAAATTATGACAACATAAACATGGACAGTACGAAACTTGTTTAATTTGTAAATATATGTAAGTAAATGTATATAAATAAGAAACTTGTTTAATTTGTAAATATATGTAAGTAAATGTATATAAATAAAAGTCGAGAGCCATCAAATTTGAGATATAAAATGTAGGGAATGCTCAGTAATTAATCATTCATTATAAGCTATGTAAATTTAAGGTGAAAGTTAGGATACTAATAAACAAATCAAATATTTATGTTTATTTCATTGGGTAATAAAAATATTTTTACACATTTAAAAAAAATAAAATTGTGCTTCTAAACACTAACAGTCATTTGTTATGCATATTAACCAACAAAATTTATCCATTAAACCAGCAACATCTGATCAACCTTATCGGGATGGATGCATAATTATGACATGAAAAACTATTTATTTCAGTATTTACAAATTTGATAATTACAAAAAAAAGTAATTTTAACTTTTATAAAATTTTAGTACAAGTAGAATTTTAAGGGAGGAGGGGAGAAATTATGAAAGACATAAAGGGTTATGCAAAGCATAGCACGATACAACCACAGCATGCTTGACACACTACAATAATGTGCTGGACACAGTATTATGCTGGAAACAGAAATTTGCTGGACCTACTGTATTTTGAACATTAGTCTTGGTTTAATATTTTAAGCTGCTGATTAGTGGCAGTATTTTTCTATCTTGATAGTATTCAGTCGTCACGGTGAGCACCGTTCCTCTTGCCCAACACCAGTAAAACTTTGTAAGGACCAGTAAATTTTTCAGTTTTTATTTAGGAATATATAAAAAAATCAATTCTAGAATTTGATTCGGACCATTAAATCTAAATTTTCATTTCTAGGACTGAGTATTGATCAAGGAATCATGGCTGTTGACTATAGCTAGTGGCAGTAATTCTGAATGTCACAATTAAACAACTAATTAACATTGATGAAGGAGTAAGGGCTGTTGACTAGTAGTGGCTTTATCAGTATGCTACAACATATAATATATGTGTATAAATAAATCTACTGCACTGAGTACAGTCAAACCTGCCATAACTGTCACCTTTATAGAATGGTCACCTGCTCATAACGGTCACTTTCGTGCTCTCCCGGTGCATTTTACTATATATTTTAATTCGATATAGCGGTCACCTGTTCAATGCTGTCAGCGGTCACCATTTATAAGTAATTTTCAGTGTAAAACCCTATGTATAACAGTCAATTTTATTTTAAAAATAATACCGGAAGTGATTTCGGAAGATCGGTAATTTTCTCAAATGTACCAAAAATCCTGAGGTGTTACAAAATATATTGACTAATTTAATTAATTATAATAAACAAACACATTTTGTTTTGTGAATCGTAAATGACATAAAGGAGTTTATCCCCGGGCGTTATTGGGGATTTTTATTCATTACGACGAGAATAGAAATTCACTCACCAAAAATATTTTGTATCTAGTGCATCATGTAAAAATCATCAACATCCGTAAATAGGAAAGCTTTGAAATTTGACAACAAAGTGAAAGCGATAAATCATTGTGATGTTGGGAAAAGTTGTCGGGCTGTGGGCGAGGAGATGGGTGTTGGTCATACCCAGATAATGAACATTCTTTAAAGAAAATGCGAGATTCTTTACGATTTTGAAAACAACGTTCCCAGTTCAACCTCGTGTTCCTGGAAATTTACGATTTTCAAAAACAATGCTTCCAGTTTAGTATATTTTTGTTTATTAAATATCTTTATTTATTTATTTGTATGTTTTATTCAAATCATATCATATTGAGATAATTTCATCAACAATAAATGTAAACCAGAGTAAAATTACGACAGGAACAAAATAACCAGTAAAACATTATTAAAAACATAAGATGTAATGAAAATTTTTATTTACAACTAACGTGTAATATTTTGTCAAAAAATAAAAACCCTTCACATAAAGGTCACCTGTATATAGCGGTCATTTTGTCAATCTCCCCCAGGTGACCACTATAGACAGGTTTGACTGTACTTGTATACTGTACAGACACACTATCCTTTCTGTTCCTCTAATAAAAATGTGTTAGATATGTACAGCCAAAGTGTGACTTCCCATGTAGAAAAGATTTCATGGGTAAAATAATATAAAACTAAAAAATGCATTGTGATACTTTCAAAAAAAATGTCCTTGATTTGAACAGTGTCAATACATGAATATTACATTTTTGCATTTTTTTCTTTAAATCAAGGGAAGCAATCCCTTTTATACCCCTATTGCTGGTTTAACATCTTTAAAGACACAGACAATGATGCAATTCTGGTGCAATTTGTACCAGCTGAATGAATTGGATGAACGGTGATAGCTGTTTTAATTATATCATAATGTATGATACGATACGTAAACAAAACTTACAAATAACAAAGAATATTGAAAAAAAAAAAATCTTTTTTTTTGCAACATGAAGTTACCTATTATATTTTGGATGCTGTAAACTGCCCCTACCTAAAATAATTCATCCATTATTCAAAACAATTTTTCACTATTTTTACATCTCACTCAATATCAATATTTTTATTTGCTAAAAATGTTCAAAATCTCAATTTCAATGAGTTCAAACCTGTCCGTGTGATCACCTCTATTAGGCAGTCACCTCTATTAAAAGATCATCTATTTCTTGTTCTGTCACAGATAATTTCATATGATTTGATTTGATTTTTGATGTTTTAGTGCCACTTTCAACAATATTTCAGCTATATCATGGCGACCAGTTTTAGTGGTGGAGGAAGCCGGAGTACCCGGAGAGAACCACCGACCATGGGCAAGCAACTGGTAAACTTTATCATTTAAAAGGTCACCTGTCCTAAAAGATCACTTTTTCTTTTTCCTAAAATTAAAGAGCAGTTGGACTGTACTACTCAAATTTAATTGTGGGGGGGGGGGGGGGGGCTTATGGTGTTTTCCTGAAACAAGACATCTTTTAAAGGACGATTTTTCATCTCTTATAAATGTTATTTTCGTGTGGTCACTTGAAGGCATGTAGTATTGTTATTTCACAGTACATAAAACACAGAAGAAATTCAACACTTTATAATAAATGTCTAAAAGATAAATGTGTATATTTTAACCTCAAACTGTAAACCTAAAAAGTTGTTTCCCTTGCGTAAAATACACAAGTACATTGTATTTCAATATATTAATTAAGCAGCCAATTAACTGTAACATCCAGCACTCAAGAATAGTATACACTCAACAAAATTAGGGGGTATATCAACCAGGATATCAAATACTAATTTAAAGTATGGGTAAAGTACATCTACATGTACATGGGATCGCCCAATTTAGAACGTCCTGAATATCTCATGCTAATCTTGGCACATGGCATCATTTCTTGTGAAATGTATCTGTGTAGGTCTTTGTTTGGTCACTGGAGATCTTGTTATTTAGAGGGAAGGGATAGGACCCCATTTAAACCAGCAACATAGGCTTAACCATGATTGTTTCCCTTCAATTTCAAAATATGCAAATTTATGGATCAGATCAAAAGGGGGGTTGAAAAATAATGCAGTATTCAATTTTTTTTTCTTCTGTATAAAATCCTTACATACATGACAGGAAGTCATTATAACCTTAAATAACAAAAAAATAATTTAAAATTACTGTTTAATACTGATAATGAAATGTAAATATTTTTCATATCTTTATTGCACATGCATCCTGATCAGGCTGATTGCTTGGATGTTGCTGGTTTATACTAACAGGTTGAACATTGATCTTTGGTAGAGCTGTGGTTTCTGATGTTACAAATAATACTATTGTTCACCAAGACTATTTATATTTCTACTTTCAATTCATTAATTTATTACTGACCATAAATTTAATTGCAAGATTCAATATAATTAGCCTTAATTTTATTTTTTTTCTTCTATTTTTAGAAGACTTTTTTTTTATGTTTATGATGTAACTATTTTTAAGTAAATACAAAATTATATCTGTCTTGAGAGATGGCTTAATGCCACTTATATTTCAGTTTTATTGGTGAAGGAAACTGGAGTACCCAGAGAAAAGCACTGACCTGCCACGAGTCACTGACAAACTTCATCACATAATGTTGCACACCTCACCCTGAACGGGATTCAAACTCACAACATCAGTGATGATAGGTACATATTGCATAGGTAGTTGTAAATCCAACTACCATACAATATTGACGATAATGGCCATTTGAGAGATTTTGAAATTACTCATCCTTTTCAAACAGATTCCTAATATCATACTTACAATTTTATTCAAGTTTTCTTTTATAATAAAACTGATTATTTTGAAGACATATTTTCTTTTATTGTTGTATAAACTGAGAGATCAATGTCAAATGTTAACACTTCAAAAATATTTCAATAAATTGGAAAAATGTCAAATTAAGTTGTACAAATTTTTGTTAAGTACTGCATTCTTTAGAGAGGAATTTTTTTTAATAATTTAACTTCCAAAATTAAATGTGAAAAAAAAAATAACGCAGCTATTTATGTAAAATGGACTGTTGCATCGATAATTTAATATCGTAGGAGGGCCCTGTATGGTCAAGTGGTTAAGGTCTCAACTTCTGACCACAGGATTAAATGCCATAGAATTCACAACATGATACCCACACCAAGAATAAATGATTCTAGACATCTACCCGCCTCCATGGGTTTCGATTCAGTGGTCAGTCCATAACCATGTCAAACCTTTAATATGTTATCTTTAACATAAAACCTTAACTTGGAAAATAATACCTTGTTTCAATTAAAGACTGGTCCTAAGAATGCATATACAATGACGAAAATAATATGACTGTGCCTATCTTGGCAACTAACCTAAGTTAATAACATCAGTGTGGGAAACGACCGCTCGCCAACTCGCCAAAGGCGAGTGGAAATGTCGGGTGGCGAGTACAATCCACTTTATACTCGCCGGTCTGGCGAGTAACAGTTGTAAGGCGAGTAGGAATTTGAAAACGCTCGCCACGATAACTGGTGTACAGCTTTAAAATACCATAGCTCCCAAACAGTTAAAATATATGTTAACTGTGTCATTTATCCAACATTTTATTAATCATTGCTCGATAAGAAAACATTCCGTCATGTATCGTATCTATCTTTACCTCCAACGTTGGAGATCATGACACTTTCTCTACAGAAAAATTAAGTATACAATCCCGACCCGCATAATTTTGCCAAGGTCGATTTCACGATTAAATGAAATATTGTTTCATAAAAAATAGATGTGATGACTTTTAAAATTAATGCAAATACAATAATTTGGTTTTGAAATATTTAAAACGAATTCGTAGCGAAAACCTACGCGAAAACAAAAAGTTAAATATGTGTCGGAACCAGATTTGACATACATGTTTTATACCGCGTATCAAAACTTAAAAGTCTGTGCTTCCGTACTTGATGAAGACGAAGACAACGAAATTGAGGAATAAGAGATCAACGCAGCTCTTAAGAGAGTGTTGATCCTTTTTGACCAAGTTCATGACTTGTCAAAATCTGCAAAATAAATTGTTGAACATTACTGTATTGTTTATTTGGTATTTGTTGGCGAGTTTAAAAAAAATGTCACTCTCCAAACATGGCGAGCTCTATTTCATTTTGGCGAGTACTTGTTTCAATCCACTCGCCATTTTGGCGAGTGTTTGAAAAAAATGGTTTCCCACACTGTAACATGACTAGGCCCATGAAGACATAAATAATACAACAGGAATTAAGCCACATATTGAAACACTGCACATTATGTAATATGATTGGGCAATCAAACTATGCCCTGGCTTAAATAATACAAGTAAGCCTAAGCACACATACACAACCCCCACCTTTTCCCAACTTAAAATAACATGAGCAGGCCTAAACAGACAAACAATAACCTAAGCACACATATCCCCCCCCCACACCCCCTTGACTTAAAATAAAATGAGTGGGCCTAAACAGGTATATAATCTAATAGCCTAAGCACATACGTAACCCCAATTATACAAGGGCAACGCAAAGCGTGGCGTATCCTCTCGTCAAAAAATTTGACCTGGTGACCTTTGACCTTGAAAATCATTAGGGTTCCAGATTCTCTTAAGGACTAAGTATGTACCAAGTTTGATCAAAATCCATTGAAGGATGTTGATTCTAGAGTGTTATCAAGGATGTTACGGAAGGACGGACGGTAGCGTTACCAGGGCTAGAAATTAACTTTTTTTCACCACAAGCAAAACTTTGCTAGTTAAATAAAAATCTACTAGCAAACAGACTGACCTGACTAGCAACCAAATTAAAAAAAAAATGTATGTTATTTTCATAGAAATATGTAACAATAGGACTGTAAGGTTTTAGGTGTTTTATTAAATTAAGCAATTCACTGTCTCTGACTATATTGCATTGTGAAAAGAGCCCTTTACCATTAAGTTCATTTAAGTCGCTCCTGGACATTCTGGCTTCCGTGATTTATTTCTTAAAAGAAACATGTACCTGATATAAACAAACAAGCATTAATATTTCCTGGGGAATGGCCATATCATATGAAAACATGCACAGTGTTTTAAGCAATGTTTTATTGGACAGTAATATAAAGAGCCACACACTGTACCCTCAAAAAATTCCATATACCCCCACATTGGTGTGGGTATGCTGCATCACTGTGCATGTGCTGTACTTTTTCTCATCTCAAATAATTATACAATTACCAAGATAATAACTAGTGACTCTTTCATTATGTAATGTGACAGAAAGTCACAGAATAATTACTGTAAAGCCAGTAAAGGAAATATGCCTGTCTGTTTTTTTTGTTTTTTTTTTGCTTTTTTTCGCGTGAAAATTGTATAAAAGAGATGAGTTGGAGTTAATCAAGCTGGAAACAGAGCAATAATAATTATTTGAATAAAATGATGAGATCACTTCTGTTAAAAACACGATAATTGATTTACTCCAGCTAGGCCAAAGTTGGATAAACGAAATTCATAATCTTGCCATTCTTGCAAGCAGACAGGCTGCGTTATACGATAGACCATCATAGTGTTAACAGCTGTCACACAACGATTTTCACGATTATTTCCTCTTAATCAATGTAAACACTATAATCACAATTATAAATCTACCTGAAAGTTGGAGAAAGAATTTCGTAATTTTTGTAATGTCGCGATCGTGATCAGAAACTTTTCTTCTTCTTTTTGACATTTCGACTGGTAATTTTAACTGTAAAAATTACAACCAGATGTTATTTTAAAAATCGGGAACCAGTATGGTTGTTCGTATTTTTCGGACATAGACGTAAATATTCGTATTTCTCGGACAAATACGTAACTATACCGTCCTTTTTAGCTCACCTGACCCAAAGGGTCATGTGAGCTTTTGTCGTCACTTTGCGTCCGTCGTCGTCGTCCGCGTCTAAACTTTTCATACTTTCATCTTCTTCTTTGAAACTACTGAACAGATTTGGACCAAACTTGGCAGAAATGTTCATTGGGAGGGGAGGTCCTCTACCAAATTTGTTATTTTGGTTTAGATCAGAAATCCAACATGGCCGACAGGGCCAATAATGTGTTCTGATTGGTTGAAACTTTGAAAATCTTCTTGTCAGAAACTACTCAGCCGATGGAATTGTAACATTATAGAAATGATGACTGGATGGTCCTCTACTAAATTTGTTATTTTTGTGCCGATCGCATATCCAAGATGGCCACCATGACTCGACTTAGTTTTAACATAGGACCCTATGGGAAAAATGTTTAAAAAAATTTTCATCTGAAACCAGTAAGTCAGTTTAAAGCAAACATGGCATGAATGGTCCTTAGGTGGTCAACTTTCAAAAGAATGTCATGTGACCCTGGCCACCATCAGCGAACATAGTTTTAACATAGGACCCTATGGGCAAAATGTTTAAAAAAAAATTCCTCTGAAACCAGTAAGTCAATTTAAAGCAAACATGGCATGAATGGTCCTTAGGTGGTCAACTTTCAAAATAATGTCATGTGACCCCGATCTCCATCCAAGATGGCCACCATCAGTGAACATAGTTTTAACATAGGACCCTATGGGAAAAATGTTTAAATTTTGTTCCCTCTGAAACCAGTAAGCCAATTTAAAGCAAACATGGCATGAATGGTCCTTAAATGGTCAACTTTCAAAATTATATCCAGTGACCCAGACCTCCATCCAAGATGGCCGCCATCAGCGGACATAGTTTTAACATAGGACCCTATGGGAAAAAATGTTTTAAAATCTTCTCCTCTGAAACCAGTAAACCAATATAGCAAACATGTCATCAATGGTCCTTACGTGGTCAACTTCCCAAATTGTGTTCAGTGACCCCAATCTCGGTCCAAAATGGCCACCGTCAGCGGACATAGTTTTAACATAGGACCCAATGGGAAAATTGTTTAAAGGTCTTCTCCTCTGAAACCAGGCAGCCAATTTAAAGCAAACATGGCATGGATGTTCCTTGGGTAGTATATACTTTCAAAATTGTGTCCGGTGACCACAACCTTCATCCAAGATGGCTGCCATGAGCAGACATAGTTTTAACATAGAACCCTATGGGATTTGAATAGTAACTTAGATGTATTCGGCATGCAGACATTCTTAAGAGGGCTTATTTATATCAGGTGAGCGATACAGGCTCACCTGAGCCTCTAGTTTATGAAATCAATGCGATCTTTACCGATCTTACGAGAAAACAGATTTACACGTTTGTCATAGTTCAGATACGATTCTTTTTTACAACTAGCAAAATTCTGCTAGTTCTAACTTTATTCGCTAGCAAAATTAAGGCAAATTGAAATTTCAACTAGCAATTTGCCTGCTTGCTAGCGTTAATTTCGAGCCCTGCTTCCTGTTGTTTTCGTGATGCCATCTCGCGAGAAATATGCCAAAGTAAACAACACGAGTTATCGTTCTTTTGTCATTTTGTTGTGTCTGGTGTTCTGGCGGGTAAAGGTTGGGATGGGGGGTAATTTTAATGACCCGCGGCGGGTGATGTGGTCGTTTGACGGGTGTGACCCGCCGATGGCGAGTGAGTTGGCAACTCTGGTCACCTGTGTTAAGAGGTGACTCTTTTCTTGTCCCTTCATAGAACATTTCATATAAATTGAACCTCTTTTAAGAGGCCACCTGTCTTAAAAGACCACTTTTTTCTTTGCCCCATAGGTGATCTCTTAATACAGGTTTGACTGTATATGATAAACAATGTTATTTATACATGGACTACTGCAAGCTAAGGTTGCACTTTTAGTGGCCAGTTATGGTGGAAAATGAAACCTCTTTAATTATTTCAAATTTTAATTGTTTTTGAACACTAACATCATACCTACAAGATTCCAACTGATCAGGGATAGTTTTCATCATTTTGATTGAAAAAATATATTTAAAGATAATGCTGTCAAAAAATCTGTAGGTATGAGACAATCACTTATGATTATTAAATTTTTGTCCTGTAAAGGCTTTATCAATTGTTTTATTATATTTTGAAATCAGAACTAGCTTGCTTTCAACACTATAGATATACAGCCAGGGCTTTCTGGTAAGATATCTTTTTATAACTTTCCCATTTTTGAAGCTGCCTCAAAATATTTGAAAAATGGCTCTTTAAAAATCACACAAACTCAACTATTCTTCATTTAACATAGTGGTTATGAAATTTGACCAATGAAAAAAATTATTAAGATATCTGATAAATAAAATTCACAATAAACTATTTTTAAAATGTTCTATTTTCCATATTCTTGTCCCATACGTAAGATTTAATTGTCCATGTTTAGTAAAATTAAATGAAACAATAACATTCTATTAAAATGTTCTAATTGTTTCAAAGAAATAAGGTGATGAAAATTTGTAAACTAAACCTTTTACATAAATTTGATATAAAAATGATGAGAAAGAAACAACACATATATATTAACTCCAGTTTCTTGCAAAAAATAAACAAATTTTTGACTGAATAAGCTGATTACATTATGAAGTCTACATTTTGTAGTGTTCAGAATTAAAATTGTAGCATTTGACTCAAGTATAAATTAATATTTTTTTATAATTTTGTTCCATACGTTTTATATTATCATCCTCTAAAGAGCTAACATCGTGGGTTAAGCTGCAAGTAGAAATCTTTTGTAAGGCAAGCCGCAGGCAGGCCTTACAAAAGATTTATACTTACAGCTTAACCCACGATGTTACCTCTTTATAGGATGATAATGTCTTTGTTTTCTGTGTAGCGTTTTTTTTTTAGTGTTCGTGTTCTATATTGTTGTCTGTATAGCGATTTTAGTGTATCTGCTGTACAATAAATGACCCATTTCCATGTGACCTTCACCAATGTTTTAAATAACAGGTCAAAGTTTGTGTTGATGTGAGTGTTCTAAAAATATCCACAGGTGACCTAATGCCACTGCTCTTATAACCCAGTTCAGATATCTTGCATAATATATCACACTGCACTCATGATACATGTTACAGTATAATTGTATGCAATATTTTTGCCAGTTTCTGCTAAAACAGAACACGTAAGATGTTAATATACCTTTTTAGGTTTAATTCAATAATATACTGTCATTGATTATAAATGCACTCAATTCACAGCATGACCAAATTCTTGTGCTTGGTCATCCTGTCAATCAGGGAGAGGCGTGTCTTTCATGAAAATTCATTGATAAAACCCATGTGCTTGCGTTTTTGTAAGTATAAATACAGCATATGAATAATTTCGCGTGCAAACATCGCAGTTTGTCCCAGCTGCATAAACCAATCACCGTTTACAAAAAACGCTACACAGAAGACAAAGGACTTTATAGTTTTATACTTTTCGTTTCCTAAAGTTATTGCAAGGAGACTATATAATCCACAACGCATGTAACTGTAGACAAGAGACGAAAGATGCAAAATGACGAGTGTATTGCTTCCAATCCATGAGACACTCCATTCTTAGTCTGATGTAAAGACGATGATGCATAAGTGATGGTTAATGTTTTCCATATAACTGTTGTGGGTTGTTTACGCATTTGTTTTTCTCCATTATGTACCCTGTTTTAATGTGTATTGTGTATGTAGCCTTTTCTGTATTTAGTGCTTAGCCCGTGGGCTAACTTCTATCACTAACTGTTTATAGAACACAGCTGTGAGTATATGCCGGTACACTATGAGGTTGTGTACCATCCCTCACAATTTACAATATGAAGAGCAGCAATAGATTTTCGTATTAGAATTACAGTGACTGTGTTGTGATGATGGTTACTCATGTATTGAAATTTCATAAATTCAGCAAGATGAGGAACAACAATTACTTTCGAAACCGGGTAAACACCCTTCCACCTGCAAGAAATAGAACTACCTTGTAGGCTTGGGCTGAAGCTGTTAATAACAAAGGTCATATAAAATAACTTTTATTAAGGAAATTAAACATGTTTGCCCCTTGGGAGTCAGAATCTCAGCTGGTGAACTTTTAGCTCCAGGCCCTGTCGACGACGCTTGGTATAGTAGGTTGCCAAGCCCCGTGGACATGGACACTCCGTCAACCAACTGGAACGAGGAGGTTCCAAAAGGGGATGAAGCGATGCTCCATCTCGCAGCAGGTGTGCTACGAAAAGGGGTTGAATTGACGGTGGAGAAATGAAGAAAATTTAATTTCTTGGGGATAATGAGAGAAATTTTAACCAGTGGTGAATTTCGTAAAGGTCCAAAAACTCAGATGAGAAGCAGCTGAGTGACCCCCAAGGAATTAAAAGAGGGAGTATGAAAGGGGACGTACCTTCAATAAATCACTGATGAAAAATAAAAATCAAAGCTATGTACATATGTATATTATGAAGACAATAATATTCAAACATACAAGAAACAATACAATGCATAATATCAACAGAAAAAGACATTCATCAAAAATGATAATCATAATAATAATAAAAATAATAATAATGACTAGAAAATATTGGTTTATATACAAAACAAAATTAAAAAGATGACAGCTTTTGCTGAGCTTTTTTAATTACTCCTTTACATGTTTTTATGTAACGGCAGTAACTGGATGAATTCCATCTCCCTAGGGTTTTAATCAAATGGTCTTCAATATTATTTTTACCGGCACTGGTTGCAGCCCCAATACGAAAAGAATGACCGTTGTACAATTGTGAGTCATGACCACATAAATCTAACAAATGTTTAAGTTTACTTATGAAAAAGTTTCTTTCTAAGGCTTGGCCTGATTCATTAATGAATAAAGGGCCATCACTCTGGAAAAATCCTTTTGCTTTCCTGAGCATTAAGTAAGTATTTAAGGCTGTATAAGGACAAAACTCATGATTCAGTTTATGTAACTGTATATCAATACCTTTCCTGAAAGGATCAGTCTTAGATTGTTTTAAATGAATAACAGCATAATCAGACTGAAAAGAAATATCAGATAGGCATAAATTTAATTCTTTATCAAACGACCTTGCATCATGAACAGTAAATTCACCACAGCGTAAAAAACCAAAAAAGGCTACTATAAAAGCAGTAAATAGCATACAGTCAGTGAAAGTAGAAAATATTCCCCTTTTCAGTCTCCTGCATATCTGCTGCAGTATATCAAAGGTAATAGGTAGACGATTTCTGATAACAGGTTTCTGTAATCGCTTAACTGAATTAAAAAACATTGATAGTCTCTCTAGTGAGCTACCTGGATGCTGAAAAGGGGGATCAATATTGCTTTAAAGACTTTATAGTATAATCCCAACATCTTACATATGGGACAAAATTTGCAATATTTATTTTGTTGTGGATTTCACTTACATTTAATTTAGAAAGTAATGAAATGTATTCTGATTTTTTAGTTTTCTACTTTTTTACAAATGTGACTGTTTATTTAGCTTATTCTTGACAAAATGGGAATATTTTGTTAAGTTTGGGAAGAAAGAGCAAACACTCTTAGTCTTACATCTCTATAAATAACTTTTTTGATGGATATAAGGAGTTAAACCTATGTTTATGTAGTCATCAGTGTATTAGAGATGTAATGATGCAAAGAATGCAAGTCAGTAAAGGAATTTTTAAGAGAACATTTTCTACCTTACCGTATGGGACATGTCAAATTGACTTTAATGTCTTGTCTTGTCTACATTAATTGGTGATTGTCAAAACCAAAGTTATTTATACTTAGGTACCTTGATACCATTCAAGTTAAAAGTGAGATCTTATATTTGAAGTATGTACTTTTCATGGAAATATGGCTTACGTATGGGACAGCATGGGTTTTGGAAAATGTCTTTTCAAACTTTGAAGACCTGAATTAAAAAAATTATTAGAATTCTTTCCATTTTTTCTTGTCACAGTTCTTCCTCACACTGTCAACAAAAAAATAACTGTATATAATATAGATAAATAAGAAGATGACCCCATAGAATTCATTGTTAATCTTATGAATGACTATTTTGTTAAGAACAAATACATACCATCATATTTCCATGGGTGAAAGTTTTCAGTATTTTGACTGATTTCATTTTTTTATTGGCAAAGGTTCAGACAGTTCTTGAGATTTGTGTAAATTTGATGAGTTTTTTTAGTGGGGTGAGGTACGCTTTTTTGACAAAGAAATTCAAAATTTTGAGAGGATCCCGTCTGTTAATATTAGAAATTTTTCAGTATTTGTTCAAAAAACACTTTCACCCATGTATGTCGGTTAACATCTTTTCTGATAAGGATATTATATGGAAGTGCTACATGTTTATAATGTACCAACAGAAACTAGAGAAAATTCTCTATAAACTGAAGCTGAGCTTAACTTTGTTATTCCTCAGAGAACAATTTATTACACCTTTAAAAAGGGGGAAAATATGAAGTGGCCGCTCGTTATAAGCATATTTTTTGGCAAATTTTGGGTATGACAGTATGAGTCTGTATTTCCATAACCAATCATAATAGACCATTGAAAGTTATTTATTGTTTTGACCCCATAATGCACCAAGTTTAAACATATCATTCATTTATATTATATTACAACATATCATTTGCTGATCAATTACACAATATCGTTTAAAAAGTGCAACCTTAGCTTGCAGTAGTCCACATGGTACATTTTCAGATGAAAGTAATTTCTTTTTTATTATAATTGGTAAGAAGTCAAAAATTCAAAAGTTTTTTTTCAAGTGTAACTCAGAAGTGAAATAACTCTATTTGAAGAAGTATAAATATAGATTATAACATGGCCATTTCCATATCGGTCCCGGTATCATCCCGAGACTTCCATATCAGCCCAAGGCGAAAGCCGCAGGCTGATATGGGTCGAGGGATGATAGCAGGACCTATATGGAAAAGGCTATGTTATAATCTGTTTATCACATATTTAATCATGACTGAAAAAAATAAATTGTAAATGAATAAATGAATTTATGTTTATTCATCAACATAACAACAAAATAAATAACGTGTAAAAATCAACAAAATAATTCACCGTATTTATCACAGGTATTGAACATAGCTTTTCAATAATTATAAATCAGACTTTCAATTCTTATCATTTGTGGTCATGAAAAATTATTGTCACATTTCCCTGGATATTTGAGTATGGGAATTGTGTTTTTTTGGAGTTGGGCAAAATGGCAGCCAAAACGATAACGGTTTGCTTATTAGAGCTATTACTAGTAACCGTTGACTGAACAGAGTTATTACTGATGAAAATTCGAGTAACTGTTTTATTTTCATAGTTCTCAATAGTCGATGCGATGGCGTAAATATCAACTTTCGCCATCACTAAGATATCTACTGATGGAAGCTTGGATACATTTCAATGAATCGGGTTCGTAATCATGTTTGCATAGTTCGTGCGCGCTGAAAAATAATCTTGCCAGGTGCATGTACATCTCCTCGACTCCAATATATTCAGGATTATGGTGTTCTCCCACTGTTGGTAACTAATCCTTGAATATCCTTATGTTACTCTCAGTTTTACGTTTTGTATTGATATTTTTCATCTCCGTTTTATCGGTTTTTTGTATGATGTTTGCTTACGTGTCACAATGACGTCATCGACGCAGGGCACAATAACCGGTTATTTGCCCCGGGTACTGATATGGATCGGGAACGTCTTCGTTTATCACACATGCAAAATGGTACGGATAACGTACAAATATTGATAATGAATTCTATCACATATTTTGTTGCAATATGTTCGTTTTTGCATGTCCAATAATAGCTAAAAGTCAGTGTTGGTTATTTGCCCTCAGGGAAAATATCTGTATTTGCCCTCATATATCCGTATTTGCCTCCTAATTCAACTTCCGGTATCTGCGCAGTGGTCTCAAAGATCATGTCAAAGTGCAAGGAAAGATGATGCATAACATCGTATTTCAATCAAATTAACACATTTCAACATATTGGAATAAAGTTTAAATAACCTGAAACAGAATAATTAGCTCAAATGTATACATTGTGTTGAATAGGAATTTCCATTTATAGCGGACCCGCTATTAGTTTACCCATGTTTCAATTGGTATTGTGTTAGGAGTTTAAAAAACTCCAATTGGAACTGATCTATTGAAGAAATGCAATTGCCTTTGTTTACAGGTGAATCCTATTGTTGGACATTTAAACTTCTTATTGTATGACTGGAAGAGAGAAGTCAATCTCCCCAGAAAAAAATTCAGCTCATCTTATATTTGTGTAGATGTATGTGTACATGGCCTATAGAAAGAAATACTATCATTACCATTGCATAAGGTGCATTGGTGCATAATGTGCCTTGAAATCTCCAGAAAAAAAATAGTTTGTGTTTATAATGCCATTTTAAGTCTATTTTTGACATTAGAGAAATAGGAAAAACTTTAATTTTGAAAATTATTTGCCACAAGTAATAAGATTCATTCTGGTTGCAAATAATCTGGATATATGTGTATTGAAAAAACAAAACAAAAAACTTGGTTTTTAATTAAATTGTTTTTTAAAAATCAAACATTATTCAGGGGCGACGTGGTCATGATCATATCGTAGTTGGATTTACAACTACCTATGCAATAGTGCATATCACCACTAAAGTTGTGAGTTTGAATCCTACACATGGTGAGGTGTACTCGATACAACATTATGGGATAAAGTTTATAGTTGACTTGCAGCAGGTCTGTGGTTTCTCCGGGTACTCTGGTTTCCTTTACCAATAAAACTGACAGCCACGATATAGCTGAAATATTGTTGAAAGTGGAATTAAACACCATGGCCCTAACCCTTAAATATCATTTAACAAACGAAGGGTTTCTACTTACATTAACCATGTTAGAGGGAATATTGAGAAAAAGGAAAATCATTATGGAAAAAAAAAAAACTCCTACAAAAAACTTCATATAATTTTAATGTATATATCCACAATGCTTAATGATCTTTTCTGATTTTTCAAAGGTTACTCCATCATAATAGAATCAAAAAATGTTGTTCGAGTATGGTCAAAAGTAGTCACTGTCTGATCTTAATATTTGCTTAATGATATGGAAACAATACTCACATGTGTTGAGGATGGTATGGAGGTTGAAATTTTAGAACAACTCCAGTCTGCATTAGTAATTGAGGCAAATAATTATTCACCATAATAGATTTAAAAATGGCATTATAGACAAACTAGTTTTTTTTCTGGAGATTTCAAGGCCAAGAGGAGGTACACATTATGCACCAATGCACCTTATGCAATGGTAATGATAGTATAATGTTTCTATAGATCATGTACATATACATCTACATTGTATACATATACATGTATAAGATGAGTTGAATTTTTTTCTGGGGAGTTTTAATCAATGGGTGATTGACTTCTCTCTTCCAGTCATACAATAAGAAGTTTAAATGTCCAACAATAGGATTCACCTGTAAACAAAGGCAATTGTATTTCTTCAATAGATCAGTTCCAATTGGAGTTTTTTAAACTCCTAACACAATACCAATTGAAACATGGGTAAACTAACAGCGGGTCCACTATAAATGTCAACGTCTTGGGTAGATTTTACAAACAGTTTCTAACGTCATTGTACAGATTGACATTGTTTGGTATATTTTTTAAACCAGACTCGAAAAGCAAAAATATTTGCAAGTTGAACAAAGGCAACTCTCTTAAGGATTTATTTTCGCAATTTGTCAGTTCAAAGATATTTTGTGCAATATAAAAGTCAATGCTTGATTTGATTTGTGGTGTTTAATGCCACTTTCAGCTATATCATGGCGACCAGTTTTAGTGGTGGAAGAAGCCGTAGTACCTGGCGAGAACCACCGACAATGGGCAAGCAACTGGTAAACTATCACTTAATTGCGGCTGCGAGTCGAGTGCACCCTTTTTTGTACATTACAAAGCCGGGCGCGTATAGGTGATAGGCTTGTATGAGTTGCTAGGTAATCCAACTACCTAACTCATTGAGACACCCGTGCCCTTGGAAAAGGTAAAAATAAAATATGTGATAAAAAGATTATGACATGAAATTTTCCATATCGTCCCTGGTATTACCCCTAGACCCATATCAGCCCTCCAGCTTCGCTGTCACGCTTGATATGGGAGTCTCGGGTGCCGATATGGAAAATGTCATGTAATAATCTCTTATTATATACATTAAATGCAGTGGTTTAGGTTTATGTTTATGGTGTTTAACACCACTTTCAACAATATTTCAGTTATATCCTAGTAGCCAGTTTTATTGGTGGAGGAAACCGGAGTACCCGACAAAAACCACTGACCTGTCAAAACCTGTTTAAACTGTATAAGTTAAAGTTTAAATAAAGTTCCTACGTAGTAAATCTTTGTTTATTTAATCTGCATAAACTGAACCCCTTTCTATTCCAAACACAAAAGCTAGTCCCAGATAGATTTGGTTTAGACGGGTTTCACTTTACCTGGACCTAGACTATTTTCAAGTAAAATCCATGTCCCCTTTAAGAATAGTATCACTAGATTTATCTAGCTATGGAAATAACTAGATTTAATTAGCTATGGAAAATATCTAGATTTAGTTAGCTATGGAAATAACTAGATTTGATTAGCTATGGAAATTATCTAGATTAAGTTAGCTATGGAAATAACTAGATTTAATTGGCTATGGAAAATATCTAGATTAAGTTAGCTATGGAAATAACTAGATTTGATTAGCTATGGAAAATATCTAGATTAAGTTAGCTATGGAAATAACTAGATTTAATTAACTATGGAAAATATCTAGATTAAGTTAGCTATGGAAATAACTAGATTTAATTAGCTATGGAAATAACTAGATTTAATTAGCTATTTAAAATAACTAGATTTAATTAGCTATGAAAATAACTAGATTTAATTAGCTATTGAAAATAACTAGATCTAGTTAGCTATGGCAAATAACTAGATTTAGTTAGCTATGGAAAATAACTAGATTTGATTAACTATGGCAAATAACTAGATTTAGTTAGCTATGGAAATAACTAGATTTAATTAGCTATAGAAAATAACTAGATTTAGTTAGCTATGGAAATAACTAGATTTATCTAGCTATGGAAATAACTAGATTTAATTAGCTATGGAAAATAACTAGATTTAGTTAGCTATGTAAATAACTAGATTTAGTTAGCTATGGAAAATAACTGGATTTATCTAGCTATGGAAATAACTAGATTTAATTAGCTATGGAAATATACTGTGCATTGTGGCCTCACCATCATAAAACTTCCAGGTAGGTATTTGTTTTCATTATAAAAAATTATCCAATTAGAACATTGTCTTTACTTTATGCAGTGTTCTTAGTTGGCTGGTGTTTTTTTTGTACAACCCTCCACGATATAATTGAAATATTGTTGAAAGTGGCATTAAACACCATAACACTAGCCCCCATTTTTTGTTTAAACTGTATACTCATACTCTTTAGTGAACTAAATCTAGTTATTTTTTTTTTTATCAAATTTAGGACCTTATAGATTGTATTTTAAACAATACTTTATGGAGACCACATCGAAATATTGTTCCTAGGATGGACTTAGCTCAACAGAATATCTCCTGTTTACTAACACATTTTTTTGTACTGATGGTGGAGATTCCAGGGAAAACAACTCTGCTAACCCCATTACAAAATATAGCTCTTCAACCTCAGAGCATGGTGGTAGGTATCAACATCTGGTCCACACAAAACATAATATTAGAAATGGTTAACAAAAAGCTGCTCAGAAAACAATTACAGTTTTTGTGTCCTTGAAATGAATATTGTTTTTGTGTAGTCAACGCCTGCCCCTTTTAACTAGATCCTTGAAACTTTACAAAATATTTCCATATATATTTAAATTGTAAACCTCACATTATAGGAGTGTTTCAAGGACAAATTCAGGAGGGATCATCATTGTGTTTTCAATTCTTTACATATTTTTGAGACCAGTTTAATGGTTAGTGTGTTCACCTCAAGTGTGGTAGATCCTGGGTTCGAGCCCTGGTCCGGTCGAACGAAAAACTATGAAATTGAAATCTGCAGCTTCTCCATTAAGCACATAGCATTAAGGAGTAAGAGCACAGACTGATAATGTGTATGAGTGCCCACAGACTGTTGATTCAGTGAGGTAGCACTATAAAATCCAACTGGGCATGTTGGTCTACTACAAAGCTGACATCATAACCGTCTCATTAAAATATAACTTGTTCTTTCCAGGATATAGTTGAAAAATTTGCCGCTTGGTAATAAAACAACAATCACTGACTCACTACATTCAAACAGATATCTTATCTATATATAGAAATCACTGACTCACTACATTCAAACAGATATCCTATCTATGTATAGAAATCACTGACTCACTCCATTCAAACAGATATCTTATCTATGTATAGAAATCACTGACTCACTCCATTCAAACAGATATCTTATCTATGTATAGAAATCACTGACTCACTACATTCAAACATATATCTTATCTGTGTATAGAAATCACTGACTCACTCCATTCAAACAGATATCTTATCTATGTATAGAAATCACTGACTCACTCCATTCAAACAGATATCTTATCTATGTATAGAAATTTTTATTGAAAAAAGATGTAACAACTGAATGCATTCATTTTTTTTTTTTTATTTAATGCAAAAATTAATTTGAAGTCTTTGAAGGACAACAAAGGATGGTAACATTTAGAATTTATATAATAAACAACTTTTTGTTTGTGTTTTAGAATTCATTTTTTCCCACAATGCCTCAGGATGAACTATCAGAAATTAAGGAAGCCATTTTGGCAGCAAGCAAAGGAAATGAAACCCCAGTGTTTTACAGTAAGTAATTTATGAAATACATATTTTTTGCAGATAAACTGAGGTTTTGTGGGAAATGACTGCCATTTCCCACAAAAACCTGGTTTCCATTTAGGATAAAAAAAAAAAAAAAAAAATTACATTTAATTCAACTATCAATTTGCAATTGCAATTTGATTCTCATCCATCATAAATTAATTTTTATGTACTTATCATTTTGCTTTTGTCAATTTAAGCCAATCAAAAATGAGAAACACAATTCTTATTACCACAATATCACATGTACTAAATCCTGTTATTTTGTTTTATTTTAGGATGCCCAAATGGTCACCCATATGTTATTGGAAATGTGAGTACTGGATTGTTTAATGATTCTATTGTATCAACACCCATGTTATTATACCCCCACAAGCGTAGTTTGGGGGGGAATATAGGAATTGGCCTGTCCGGCTGTCTGTCTGTCTGTCCGGAACAACTTCCAAATTGTTTGTCCGATTTCCACCAAACTTTGTGGAATTTAAGATCATGATGTGTGAACTTTGCAGTATAAAGGATTTTATTGTCCATTGAGTTTTACCCCTGTTATGCCTCTTTGAGACAATTCAGTATGCGCTTTGTCATTGCAAATTCTCCTACAAAATTAATCAGAAGTTCATGAAACTTTGTACACTGCAAGATCCTAATATGAAGATCTGCACATTAGTAGGATATTGTTGTGACAGCACCTGTATCTACGGAACATCACAAGATATCCCGAGACCATCCGAGCATGGAACCGTGACGTGGTATGTGGAACCCGCAGATTATCAGATGATTAATAGTACCCGAACCTGATAGACGTGTGTTGTTTCCACTGCGGTGGCTTTCCAAGCCCAGTCTGTCATCGTTAAGGTACATTTGTACATTAGTGTACATATTTATGTGGCATTCACCACAATATCCCAGTCCATTGAGTTTTACCCCTGTTATGCTTCTTTGGACAATTTTGAGACAATTCACCATGCACTTTGTCATAAGTCTCCCACATGCTTAATGAGATGTTTGTGAAACTTAGTATATTGCGAGATCCTAAATATGAAGATGTGCACATTAGTAGTATATCCTGGTGCATTGAGTTTTACCAGAGTTATGCCACTACAGTGTACGAATTTAAGCAAAAATACCAATTGGACATGTGGTCCAGCTGACCAAATAATTGACTGGACCACACAAAATCTTACTGGACCACAAAATTTCCTTGAATAAAAAATGCAATACAAGTTAACACTATTTATTGAGCTGAAACAATATTTCCCTCCAAAACTTATTCCTAGTGAAAAGGTGCAAAAATAGTTTTCGGAGAACAAACAATTATTCCAAAATTGTGTCTTTATTCCCACATGTCCTATATAAGGGAATCCTCCTGGATTGGGAAACCAGTGTCTTACAAGAGACACTACACACTTTGGCATTATATCTCTTTTGTGCCAGTCATATCTCTGCCTTCTAGGGTCTTGTGACATTGCATCAGCTTTCATTACAACTATCTGTCATCATTCCATACACCCCGATGCAATAACATTGTCCAAAACCATTTGTAGTGTTCCTTTCTAAGACCTGAATTTTGCAGGTGGGGTTCTTCTGTGTTAGCATGCCACCACAATTGTCTGTTTTGTTCATTTGTAATGCAGGGTTTGCAGCACTGAATGATAGTTAACCAAAATATCAAGTAGTGAAAGGTCATCTTTGGGATGAAAAAATTAAAATTATTCAAAGTAAATAGAAAAATAATGTTAGAAATAACTGGTATAAGGAGTGATTGACTAGCCCCCTGTTGCCAGTGTTGCCAGTTGGTCCTTTTGATAATAAATCCTGATCCTTTACCCCGTAGATGAATAATTTATTTCCAACATGGATTCAGAAAAGAGAAAACGTCCACCAAATTTTAGATTAAAAATACCCGGTGATGAACATTTAAAAAATCGTATACAAGAATTCTGTATTTCAAGAACTAAAGAAACGTTAAAGACATCGACCGGAAGTCATACTGGCTTGTGGCGGGAAACCATGTATAGAAATTTTGATACCGGGAACCAGAGTTAAAATAAAATATAATCAATACCGGACTGCAAGCACTTTTCCGACTGGACACAGCGGTCCTACGGCCACAGGAATTGACTGGACCACAGCAATTTTGACTGGATGCAGGCCTGCGGTCCAGAATAATTTCGTACACTGCACTACTGTGACCACATGTTGCTTTCTATTGCCATTCATAAATGGAATTTACTGCATTAAACAATATTAACTAGTGTAATTAAATCAGGTACTTTAAAATTAACTTTGTTAATTATAAATAACATTTTAAGAAACATTAAATTAAAGTTTGTTTTGTCTTTATTATTGATGTC
>MJUT01027958.1:124540-149422 GCA_002080005.1 Gigantidas platifrons | reverse complement strand
ATTCAAAACATACACAGTAACTTATAGAAAAAATCTATTTGCACGTAAAATGAAAATAAATATATTCAGCTGAAAAAAATGTCTCCTTGTCATACATTTTGCCAAATATCAAACTGTCACTATATATAAATAAATATATGTATAGAGTACGTAGGAACGAGGCTTTCTGATTCACTACATTACAGTTCCAGAATCAACCCAGAGAGACAGATCAATGCATGAACCTAGGATATGCAGTTTTCTCTCAAAGCCCATATAGCTTTTTGGGAAATTTTATAATAGAATGAATTAGGGCAATAGTGCTTTAATTTTCAGAAAACTAGCGCTACCCATAAAGGGAAATTTGGCTTTAAAATACATTATCGTTTGATAATTTTTGCACCATGAATACGTTCTCAATTGTTTTGTTGTATTATAAAGTATTTTTTAATTTGCGAATTTCTGTTATTATAATACTGTTGATTTGAGATTAATAGTGAAACTGATGATTAAAATAATATTTCAATATATTTAAAAAACTATTGTTATAGTACATTGTGTTTATGACAAAAAATATTGATGCAGCTTCTTTAAATAGTGAGCTCCTGTCTTGTTGGAGACTGTGAAGACAAAAAATGACAGCAAAGTGACTTAAGGGTATCCTTTTAATTAGATGTGGTTGCGGTGAATTTCATGAACAAAGATGGACCTTTAGTTCCATTTGCTATGAGCTACTCTCCTTATTAAAAGGAATTTATAGCAACATATGAAATTAGAAGCATTTCAACACTAATCAGGAAAAGTGGGGGGGGGGGTAAAAAGATTCGAAGTAGTTTAACAAAACTTTAAATTATTTGGCTTTCCCATCTTTCGATTATGAGTGTACCTGATGAAGATTATAACAGAAACGCTTCGTGCGCACTAAATTAGATATCTACGTTTTTATTAAATGGATTCGTCTGTTTGTTTGTTTATTTTCAGCTTTTCAATTGTGAGGACGCAACGATGTGGTTTTAGGTTCCCCAGAATGACTCCTATTTACATTGCGATATTTGATAGTCTGTTCATTAATCTGAAAAAATACAATGATGCCTCATTTCAAAACCAATACACCTAACACTAACTACTTGTGATGGGCATTTAGCTTCCCCACACAATAAAAAAAAATTCATCACAGGGGTATATTACTATTTACTGATTTTGAGATTCATTATAGTGAAA
This sequence comes from Gigantidas platifrons, assembly GCA_002080005.1. Classification (NCBI taxonomy): domain Eukaryota; kingdom Metazoa; phylum Mollusca; class Bivalvia; order Mytilida; family Modiolidae; genus Gigantidas; species Gigantidas platifrons. Next base: position 148,222 of record MJUT01027958.1, on the reverse strand, counting down.
AATACGCATAATTCTTATAGAATTAATGTATATCGTGTTCGTGCCTTTTGATTGAACAAGAGCGCACTGTCACCCGTTTGTTCTTGATCCGTTCATAACTCCATGAACTTTTGCGTAACCAGTGTAAACAATATGGCGGACGCCGACGGGAAACTACGATAGTGTCCGATTGAAAGTAAGCCTGAAATCAGGTTAATAATTAAAATAGGGAAAATATTCACCTTGAAGAATTATAAGGATTAAACGTTTTTTTACAGGAGTTCATGCATCTGTAAACGGTGCCGATGCACTCACAATGTATTCAGTGTTTGAGTGCATCGGCACTGTTTTCACATGCATGAACTCTTGGAAAGAAGCGTTTAATCCTATAGTGTATTATGCACAATATGATAAGAAAATCAATAACGAATTGTCATCTTTATATAATTCAATATTGTATTTGGAAAGAACACAACAGAGGCGTGATCCAATACAAAAACATGTTGACATAAATAAAATACATTCTTAATATAGAGTTTGTGAAAAAAAAACAGGTTCATGGAACATCTTTAAATAGTAACTTGGAATTTCCCAATAGAAAATTTCCAAATAGCTATATATATAGTTAGCAGTCCAAAAACCCCTTTCAGATAAAAATAGCTGATCATTGTGTCGTATTATAGTTTTTTAAACATTCAGACTATTAATATTTTTCTCCGATATAATATTTACACAATAGTTCTATTGTTATCGATAGGTATTCAAATTTTGGAAATACCTATTTGTCAAAATAATTCGCACGTGTCTTAGGCCCAGGACAAATAGTGACGTCCCTTGAACACCTGGCACAGTGCCGAAGTGGTTCAAGCTTGAACACCTGGGGTGCGTTCAACATCGTAGCTGCTAGGTTAAGCTACGTAGAAAAATCCTATTGAACGGACAGCTAGCCTAGCCGCTACGTAGCATTGCAGGAAGTGGCAACGCTTTTAGTACGGATGATAATTTATTATGGTAACTAGACAAATACTATTAGCTAAAATGTTCCAAGAAATTATTCTATATGATTGGCGCTATATTTGCTAGCACTGCTACGTAGCTAATCGTTCGATAACGTCATGGCTATTTTACCTAGCAGCTAGGCTAGCTGCTACGATATTGAACGCAAACCAGGCATAGTGCCGTCACTATGTGGTCTGGGCCTAACACACGTGCGGCTATTTTGACAAATAAATATTTCCAATAGTTATACAATACATACCAATAAATAAGTGCGTAAGAATGACAAAGATTAAAATTATGAAAATATACACCACAAATTGAGATCATGTTACTTTACAGACAAAAACAATATTTTTTTTTTTAAACCTGTAAAATCTGTGTCTTCATTGCAACTTGAATGTTAATTCAAACTTTTTAAAATATAGTGTCAAACACCAAATGTTCAAATCATGTACTGTTTACGTTCAATCAGGCCAGGGTAAGAACACCTAATGTTCAAATCATGTACTGTTTACGTTCAATCAGGCCAAGGTAAGAACACCTAATGTTCAAATCATGTACTGTTTACGTTCAATCAGGCCAGGGTAAGATCACCTAATGTTCAATTCATGTACTGTTTACGTTCAATCAGGCCAGGGTAAGATCACCTAGTGTTTACATCATGTACTGGTTACGTTCAATCAGGCCAGGGTAAGATCACCTAATGTGTACATCATGTACTGTTTACGTTCAATCAGGCCAGGGTAAGATCACCTAATGTTTACATCATGTACTGGTTACGTTCAATCAGGCCAGGGTAAGATCACCTAATGTTTACATAATGTACTGTTTACGTTCAATCAGCTCAGGATAAGATCACCTAATGTTTACATCATGTACTGTTTACGTTCAATCAGGCCAGGGTAAGATCACCTAATATTTACATCATGTACTGTTTTCGTTCAATCAGGCCAGGGTAAGATCACATAATGTTCAATTCATGTACTGTTTACGTTCAATAAGCCCAGGGTAAGATCACCTAAAGTTTACATCATGTACTGTTTACGTTCAATCAGGCCAGGGTAAGATCACCTAATGTTTACATCATGTACTGTTTACGTTCAATCAGCCCAGGGTAAGATCACCTAATGTTTACATCATGTACTGTTTACGTTCAATCAGGCCAGGGTAAGAACACCTAATGTTCAAATCATGTACTGTTTACGTTCAATCAGGCCATGGTAAGATCACATAATGTTCAATTCATGTACTGTTTACGTTCAATCAGGCCAAGGTAGCATGGCCTAATGTTCAATTAATGTACTGTTTACGTTCAATCAGGCCATGGTAAGATCACCTAATGTTCAATTCATGTATTGTTTACGTTCAATCAAGCCAGGGTAAAATAACCTAATGTTCATGTACTGTTTACGTTCAATTAGGCCAGAGTAAGATCACCTAATGACAAATTCATGTACTGTTTAGGATCTAATAAATAATATAATAAAGCCCACTAGTCCGTTGCCAAATAAACTTCATTAGTCCGGTGACAATAAATGAAGCCAGGCGTAGTTAATCCACAGAGTCCGGTATCAATTCCTAATGATAAAACGACATTTTGTAGGTAACCACCCTATTTATAGATTGATCTTTATGTTGTAAGTTATTTCAATTCTGAGTTACTTTTTGTATCAAAGAAAAACAAGTCAAGTGATCAGAACAATCAATGTATTTGAAATGGTAAATAAGCATACAAAGTTAAACGACCCTTATTTGAATTTTTTTCTCTGTACGTAAAGTGTCCAACTTAGGAGAGGAATCAATTACGTGCATCATTTTTCTCTTGTGACAATGACAATAAATCCTTTTATAATGGGAAACAGTCCCGGTTTCTGAACTAAATAATCCCGTTGTCGTAGTGTTGATAGTGAATCTAGACAGGTATTATATGTGCCATGAATTTCTTTGCATTTAATGGTAATCATGTTTGTTGCATGATTAGCAATCATTTTCATCAGTAAATAAGGTTCAATGATATATTATATATAAACTATTTAATGGAATATTATTAGTTTGCATGTAAAATTGAAATTGAACATATTTATTCAAGCCGTTAAGATTATGTATATTTCACTTTATTTTTATCCTAAAATTTACTTTGCAAAAAATAGAACGTTTTTAAAACTTGACATTTATATACATATTGCAAAAAGTAAGACGCTCTATTTTTAGCATTGACCGATATTTGACAGGTTTTAGTAAATAGTGTGTATCATGCTAATTTGTCAGCAACACAAAACTCTATTTTTAGCATTGACTTTAATAGATCTATTAATAAACTCTTTTGATATTTCTCGAAACGACAAAAGGTAGGCTTGCTTAGCCTTTGAACCGGACTTATAAATTACTTTGAATGATGTTGCATTTATTTGACGATCTATGATTGGATAAAATCATTCATAAACACATAAAACTAAAGATCGGATAACACGAACCCCACTAAAACCGTATATTAAATGACGACATAACAATATGTAGACAGTTGTGAAAAAATGTCACTTTTCTAATTGGATTTCAACACCTGGAAGTCAAGCCTATATTTTCTCTCAAAAATTCAAGCTGAAATAAACAAAGGTGAAGGATAATAATTCAGGTAAACTTTTCGGATTTCGGAAACTTTGAACTAAAGAAATACATAGAATGTGACCTTCCTAATTCACTGAGGGAAAAACTAACAGTGCTCACCCTTTAGCAATTAAAACAGGGAGTTACAGTTAAAAACATTACACCTGCAGATCAGTGATCTTCCAGGAGACGATAAGTAAACAATCGATATGAAATAATAGAGAGCACGTGTGGAGATCTACTTTTGATCAGATTAATGGTTAAGTGGTTTCATTTTCGTTGCGTCCTGGCGAGCTATTATCGACCAACCGTTTTTTACCTTTGATTTTCAGCTGAACTTGTTTTTCAAATTTCTTTATTGTAATCCAGCTTATTCACGTCACCTGTTATATCTTTGCTATTTAATTTCCATCAGTATATTGTTTTGCTTTGTGATCAAATCACCTCCCGTGTGTTCCATTCACCGATACTTGACAGTATTGTAAGGTAGGTTTTAGTAAATAGTGTGTATCATGCGAATTTGTCAGGAAAAAAGCAATAAACGTTACGTTGTAATTTTCATTTTAGAAATCAAAATAGTCTTATTTTTTTCACATTTTTTTAAAAACATTTTCTCTATATATCGTTTTTGTTTCATGCTTAAATGTATCTTTTAAATTTCAGTATGTTTGGTGTCCATTTAAAATGTACAGTATTTGAGTATGTGAAAGTAATATCATAATGGTATACAAACTAGTTAACATGCAATCACTGTGCAATATGTTGCATTTTTGTAGGGAGGGGTGGGGTCGGCGGAAAACTGAAGGGTTATCCGGGGAGGCACATACACACTTTTATGTACACTTCAAAGACTTGTATCCCCATTTTCAGGTCCACCCTAAAGACTTAATGTTCAAATCATGTACTGTTTACGTTCAACCAGGCCAGGGTAAGATCACCTTATGTTCAATTCATGTACTGTTTACGTTCAATCAGGCCAAGGTAAGATGACCTAATGGTCAATTAATGTACTGTTTACGTTCAATCAGGCCAAGGTAGCATGGCCTAATGTTCAATGCATGTACTTTTTACGTTCAATCAGGCCAGAGTAAGATCACACATAATGTTCAATTCATGTACTGTTTACATTCAATCAGGCCAGGGTAAGATCACCTAATGTTCAATTCATGTACTGTTTACGTTCAATCACGCCAGGGTAAGATCACACACTGTTCAATTCATGTACTGTTTACGTTCAATCAAGCCAGGGTAAAATAACCTAATGTTCATGTACTGTTTACGTTCAATCAAGCCAGGGTAAGATAACCTAATGTTCATGTACTGTTTACGTTCAATTAGGCCAGATTAAGATCACCTAATGACAAATTCATGTACTGTTTAGGATCTAATAAATAATATAATAAAGCCCACTAGTCCGTTGCCAAATAAACCTCATTAGTCCGGTAGCAATAAATCAAGCCAGGCGTAGTGAATCCACAGAGTCCGGTATCAAATCCTAATGATAAAACGACATTTTGTAAGTAACCACCCTATTTATAGATTGATCTTTATGTTGTACGTTATTTCAATTCTGAGTTACTTTTTGTATGAAAGAAAAACAAGTCAAATGATCAGAACAATCAATGTATTTTAAATGGTAATCAAGAATACAAAGTTAAACGACCCTTATTTGAATTGTTTTCTCTGTACGTAAAGTGTGCAACTTAGGAGAGTAATCAGTTACATGCATTATTTTTCTCTTGTGACAATGGCAATCAATTCTTTTATAATGGGAAACATTCCCGGTTTCTGAACTGAAAAAATATCGTTTTCGTACAGTGTTGATAGTGGATCTAAACAGGTGTTATATGTGCCATGAATTTCTTTGCATTTAATGGTAATCAAGTTTGTTGCATGACTAGCAATCATTTTCATCAGTAAATAAGGTTTAATGATATATTATATATAAACTGTTTAATGGAATATTATTAGTTATCATGTAAAATTGAAATTGAACATATTTATTCAAACCGTTCAGATTATGCATATTTCACTTTATTTTTATCCTAAAACGTACTTTACATCAATAGAAAATCTTTCAAACTTGACATTTATCTACATATTATTTTCAAATAGTAACTTTTTTTTCCTTTTCATTTATTCAAACTTTATACATATACATATACTGGAACATATTATCATGTATTTTGGTCAAATCGACACCTAATTAAAGCTAAATAAACAGTCCTACGGGTATATGTAAGAAGTTAAAGTCACCCGATTTTTAAAATGAAGACTCTATTTTTAGATTGACTTAGATCTATTTCTAAACTCTGTCAATATTTCTCGAAAAAACATTCTAAAAGGTATGATTTGTTTGCATCTGTTTATTTCAAAATGTATTTCATTGTACATTGTATATATAAATTTCTGTCGATGTGTTCTTCTTACTATTTATCCACGTGACACTCATTCATTTAATATTTCCTATTCCAATCTGTTCCTAGTTTCTTATATTGAAATTGAATCCCAGATATTTAATTTGGTAAATTCAGAGTGAACGTGAAATTGTAATACATGTACATTATGTGATAGCCTGCATTTTAGTGATTTTTATCCTTTTTTTTTTTCTTTTCTATTCATTTGAAGTGCTAGTTATTGGTAATGATTCAATTAAGCTTAATTATTTAATTACGTTTTATTCTTACATATTACATTTTTGTAAATACAAAATGTAATTAATTATTTTGATATTGTTTTGATTTATTGATTTTACTGTGGACCTGTTTGAGGACATGACATAATCATGGAGTGCATTTTATTTGTTCTATCTTTTCACCTGTACACCTGTATATATCAGATAAGGCGAAATGGGAAAAACCCATATATACGTTTAGAACATAGTAAAGTACTCTCGACAATAGAATTTTGCCTTACTTGATCATTAAGACCATAGATTTTCCCCATTGTTCCCCAAGGCAAAATTCTATTGTCTTGATTGCTTTACAATGTTCTAAGTTTGTAAGAACATGATAGTCCCTGTCTTCATGATAAATACTCGCTTCGCTCGTACTTATTCATGAAGACAGGGATTATCATGTTCTTACATATACTTGGTTCTGCTATTTTAATTTTGAACATTTCATTCACGGTTCGTTGAACCGCACTTAAACATTACTTTATCTTCATTAGTCATTACTATTTTGGCAGTTAAATGATAATCTCAAACCTTTCGATTGACACCATATAACCTTTGGATAACACTGAAATTTAACTGTGGTTAACACATCTTGTCCTTGAATATTCCACTTCTATTCTAAGGTCAGTTACTTTCCTTTCTGAAATTTTGGTATGACACTAAATGTCTGTATCAATACTTGTATCATGTATGAATGAATTGTATGAAATTGAAATGCGTTTGAGTATGATCAACCAACCGGAGAATTTATTAGTTAACGGATCGTCGAGACATGACGATGCAGCACAAACAAAATGAATTATAGAAGTCTAGAAGATTGTGCAACGATACCGATAAAGATGTTACAAATAATATGTTGACAAAATTATCGATCAACAAATGACCTTATTCAGTGCCTATCAAAATTATATATATTTATCATTTTATTTTTATAAATAAGATTTATACATGTATATCAAAGTTTCTAATGAAATTATAATAAACAAATGGACCATTAATTAAATTAATTATCTGAATAAGCTTACTACTAAGAATGTTAGAGGAGTGTACAGTTTGAACTTGTAAATTCTCAAATTCCCTTCAGCGCAAATTATCTGTCACTTGTATATGCAATATTAAATAAGTATCTAAGACCACTTAATACCAGTAACCTTGACGATGAACTTGTTCCCTGTAAAATATTCCATTTGTCCAAACAACATAATCATCTGAAAGAGGGATTGAACAGCAAGGCTGCGCTTGAATTTTTTTTCCAAAACTTTCCCTAAACTACCGGAAGATGGTTAATGTGAATTTACGCTTGGTATATATCAAATAAAATTAACGAAGTCGTATACCAAATAATATTTAAAAGATGGTGGTGAATATGACGTCTTAGTGAATAAGCCGGATGAGAACTCATGGGAAAGATCCAAAGTCGGCATGTCTCAAACAAAGTATGTAAACTCTGGATTAAGTACGATGAAGTACTAGCTAAAGGGCGGTATTATCAATGCCGTGCAGGAACCAGTGTAATAGGTACAAGTGCTCATGTTGCCTCAGTACTTTGGTATTTGGGATGCGCGCATTATCAATGCATAGTTCGGTGGACTGGAGAATTTATCTGACTGATGAACCTCAGTTATTTGACAATGATAGTGACGAAGAGAACGTTACTGAAGAATAGTTTTAGTTAAATTTACTATAAGCATGATGTATATTTGATCACTTGATGGTCACACTTTGGTGAATTTTTTTTTATTGATATCATATAGCGATTCATGATGGCCGCTTGATACTAGACCAACACACTTAGTGTTGGGCTTTTATTGCGCTAAGTCGTAAATATACCGACAAAAGGAAGTGATTTCCTAACATATCAAGAAAATACAACTATTCTTAAGCATGTTTTCGAATATATTAAAGACTCCAACAGCTTTACAAGGACCCAGGTGGCTCAATGAGTTAGGTAATTGGATCACCTAACAACTCATACAAGCCTATCATCAATACGGCGTGTGTTCGCGCCGGCTTTGTAAATTACAAAAAGAGGTGTACTCGACTCGCAGCCGCAAGTGATAAAGTTTACCAATTGCTTGCCCATGGTCGGTGGTTCTCTCCGGCTTCTTCCAACACTAAAACTAATCGCCATGATATAGCTGCAATATTGCTGAAAGTGGCGTTAAACACAATAAATCAAATCAAATCAACAAAACCAAAAGCTTTACCATTGTCTATATAAATGATTGAAAGAATCAACACACATCTCCAAAAGTATTTATTCTCCTTTCTTTTCTTTCATATATAGTTTCTACCTATGTTTTGTAATCGTTCTGTTATATTATATACCGGTATATTATAGGCATATTATATCATTTCACTTACGCATGCATATACATATTGTAAATAGTTGAGAAAACTTGTGTCTGATCACAATTTGATATATTTGGCAAATAAAATATATTTAAGCTGACAGTCCATGTGTAAACATGTCGCACCACTCATATACATTATCCCGATTCCGAGTTATTTGCTCTTGGTCATTATTGCTGCATGCTTTTGGAAAAGCAGCAAATACCATTTTTTTACCCTGCCGGGGTTTATATCCACGATTTATCGCCCGCTAGCCATTACATCACCGATGCGATTCCCCCCCCCCCCACAAAAAAAAAGAAAGGATATAGACAATTTACCGGAAAATTAAAATGTAAATCCTATTCCATTTGTAGTTTAACCTAGCTGTAAATCACAAATTAGTCATGATTTTAGTTGATCATAAGTTTTATAGTGATGGAGGGAATTATTATTGGCTTGATATTTGTTATACATGATATGTATCATCCCTTAAAAAAAGGAGAAATTTGTTTTTAAAAAAATACTTAACTTTTGTCGAAGCGTATATTAAAAACATTCTTCAACTTCATACGAAAACAAAAAGGACACCATTCGTTCATCTAAGACAATCCCGTATGATCTAAGTTATAAATATTAAGAAAAAGAAATACATTTCCGTGCATGTTCCTTATAAATCTAAAGAAATAATTTCCGTAAAGTATTAAATAATCTGATTTGAAAATAAGAGCCAGACTTCTAAACCAGCGTCAGCCGGCAGAGGGCCTGGGAATTTTCGGATTCCTAGGAAACAGCAAATTTGGCTCAAAGGTGGGCAAAATCTAGAGATAACTCTAGAGGTCATCTATTTTTTTTTTAAGTTGGAACAAATCTAACAGACGATCAATGGGTCTTGTCTGTAATAAATCAGGACTTTAATTTGGATTTCCAACCAAACACTTTTCTTATAGAAATACTGGAAACAAAACGTCATAAAAGTTTTTGACATTTTTGACATTATAGTTGAAAGAAGTAAATACTATATAAAAATAAAATGCAATATAACTCGTTCCTTTGAACCAAATTCACACAGGTTTTTACAGTATCGTTTGTATGGTCATCAAAGTTCGTTGTTAATCAACTTAGCTTTAGTTATATAGTTTGATGATAGCAATGATGGAATAAAATTCTGTTTTTAAATTCCATGAGGTGTCAGATGATTATGGAGATATTTAGAATGACAGATGATTTCTAACCTCTATGCACTTCTTCAGGAAATTTATATCAAATGATAGATAATAAAAATAAAACGATGACAGCACATGGCATCTTCTCTTATACCTTCTCCATGTTTTTTTTACATTATCCTGCTTGTATTCTTGTGAAAAAGAATATACACTATAATCAATGTTAAAAATGAAAGGAGGTAAACTCTTACTTGATCCACACAATTAAAATTATAAATTTTGGCAAAATAATATGGGGCACCCCTTCGGCCCCTCTTTTACTTCGGATCTGTAAAGCGTGTGATGAGAGTTTATGCCCATAAATTTGGAAGAGATGCAATGTTGGTTACCGCTTGGAAGGAATACATAATTATATATGTTACTCGTGCAGTAATTTGCTAAACGGCATTTAATTTCCCAGAAAGAACATCAGTTTGTTATCTTTCCACTCATTTGTTAATCGGAATATTGAATTTCGAATCTCGAATTTCGAATGGTGGTTAAATTCAGCAAAGAACGCTAAACATAACCACAGATGCTTCACAAACATAGTTTGTGGGATATATGAACAACCAAGCATTTCAGAAAGTTTGGTCGACCTCTCAAAAAGAAATTACATATCAACCTGATAGAACAGAAGCAATTCACATGACAGTAACATTTTTTTCTGAAAGAATTGATTGGGAAGTCAGTACTGATCAGATCAGAAAATTTAACTGTAGTTTAATATATAAACAAAGAAGGGGGAACAAAACGCCCAATCTCCGTTATATAACTTGGTATCTTTGGAACCTAGCTATTCAAAACAACATTTTCATACTGCAGGAAAAATCCTACGCACAATACCATAGTCCAAGCATATTGTCATCTATGGGGTCACCTTTCAATATATTTGTTCGCATCAATAGAAAATCGACAGAGATTTTTGTGCACTTGGCCTGCATATCCTCAAGCTTTAGCAATGGATGTACTCACAATATCATTCGAAAATATGTATGCTTATGTTCATCTTCCAATATACCCTATTAGCAAAATATTACAATATATAAGACAGTTTCATTGCCAAATTATTATAATGGCTCCTCAGTGGCCAAGAAGACATTGTTACACAGAGCTACTACAATTCTGATTTCTCCATCAGTCAAAATACCAATTCGAGACGACTTGTTACATCAACCATCAACACATATGTATCACTCACAACCTCTGATTTTCAATCTGAATGTTCAGTTGCTATCGACAGAAGAATCAACTCAAAAGGCGTTTTAAGAAAAAGCTCATGTCTGCATCTTGAAGAAAAGGCACACACAAACTTACTCCAGTAAATTCAAAAAGTTTAATAGCTGGTGCAATTCAATGGAAATTGATTCATATTTAGCATCTTTAAATGAAATTGCAGATTTTCTCGCTGTTATTTTTGATGAAGGGTTGCAATACAGAATAATTACAGACTATAGATCAATGTTATCAGTTTTGCTTTCATCAGTCACTAATTTTCCAATAGGTCAACATTCTCATATTATAAGACATATCAAAGGAATTTTTAATTCTAAGCCTCTGAAAGTTAAATTTTGCAAGAATGGGATTTACCACTTGTGTAAGAATGCTATAAAAATGTCCACTTGAACCTTTAAAAAAGACATCTTTGAAAAATGTGACTTTTCAAGAACATTAATTACGGTTAATCAAGAAAGATTATTTGTTGCACAAAGCTTACACACGATAATAATTGAAAAAATCACATGTAAATGTGCGTACAATCGTAATAACGTTTATTTAAACAATATTTGAATATGCTAATATAAAAATTAATATTATTTAGAGTGTTTTTGCTCTGCTTTGTTTTTATAAAATTTGTTTTTATTGTTACTGGAATCGAATAATATCAAACTACGTGGTCTCAAGATTCATAAGAAAAAATAGGAATGTATGAGTAATGGAATTCCGGTCTACCTATGTTTTTATGTCTATATTACACCAAAAGAACCAAATATAATAGCTTCTAATTCTAATATATTTCTTTACAGATTTGATCATATGCTAAAGTATGAGAGTTCGACTTTAAAGATATATATACGAACTATCAAACATTATATCTATATCGAATCAACTGTTAATAACGGACCTCGTATTTAAATTTAAAATAGATCGCGAAATCAGTGAAAAATAATGTCTAAGAACAGTTTGAAGATACCAATGGGTATTCAGAAGCCATAGCCTTTGATCCTTTTTTTACTTCTAAGGAAAACTGTCGTGGGCAGCAGTTTTTCATATCACAATGAAACTGTCCAAGATCAGAACCAGATTTTATTTTCTCTCTCTCTGGAATTATGGAGCCTCTGTAGCTCGAACTACCGAAAACTCGAGCATATGTTGACAGTCCCTTTGAGTTCAACCCACATAAGTCTTACTGTATATTGATAGCGATCTACTGTCTCTAAAAATAGTGAAATAATCGATGAGCAATGGTCTATCTTAGCAAGACAGGCAAAATCATTTTGGTTCAAAGGGTTTTTAAGACAATGAATTCCTTGATCCTAAAAGATATCATCTTCATTATGAAAATTACAGAAAATTTCTGAGTTTGAAGGACCCACATAAAGCTATTACATCACAAACAATTTCAAATTTGATTTACATTTGGATTGTTCAGACCATTAGATTAGCATATGACAATGAATATTTGAAGTAAAACTAGGGATATTTGTCCTTCCTGTCCTATTTTTAAGGACGCATCAATGAAGTTTGTTCTATATTGAACTTCTGAGTCTTCTTTTAGTAGCTTTTATCTGAGAGATATTCATATTGAAGTATTGCAGAGTTTATCATCCTTCCGACGAGTTACATTTGGAGAGTAGTCATGTAAATATATTATTATTATTGAACTTTTCAATTTATGATTGAAGTATTTCATCAAGTTATTGGCGGATAGATTTTAACTATGTTTCTGAATACAGTAATTAAGAAGAGGGGGCATAGTGTTTAACGGCGCTTTCAACAATATTTCAGTTATATCGTAGTGGTCAGTTTTATTGGTGGAGGAAACCTGAGTACCCGGAGAAAACCACCGACTTGTCTCAAGTCACTGACAAACTTTATCACATAATATTGTATTGACTACACCTCCCCTGAGACGGGTTCAAACTCACAACGTTAGTGGTGATAGGCACTGATTGAATAGGTAGTTGTCAATATAACTACCATACGATCACGACCACGACGGTACCTAATCAAGTAGAGATATAAAAAATTACACCACTCCACCTTAATTAGGATTGCCTTGAAATCCGAATCCTAATGTATATTTCTGTATGGTGAGTATTACGCAATGAAATAAAATTGACAAACTGAGAAATAGCTTTTTTTACCCTTTGTACGACATTTTTCTGGTATTTTCAATATAATGAAGTAACCATTTTTCATGTGTTTCAGCAGAAAGAAATTCACTGTGAAAAAACAGTTATTGATGGAACTGCATGTGGTCGTTTTTATATTGGTTTTGGCTCAGTCAGCCAGCAAAGGTACGTTAACATATAATTGTCTAAAAGAAATGTCTGCAAGCGCTATTCATTGATTTAAGTTGTAATACTGCAAAACATACTCGTTCCTCCTATTCTTAGCGTATTTATCCAGTTGGTTAACATTTTTAATCACGGTTGTGATTAAAATGCATGGAAATTTCCACCGAATTCCTTTCGACGTCATTAACGACGGAAATTATAAACTGTGGTAATAGGAGAAACAGATTCCCCTTCTGCTACCAATTGGATTGGATTAAAGTTAGGTTTTTAAATTGTAAAGCGCTCACCAAAGCCCGAGCTTTAAAATTGGTGTGGAGAAATATCGTAAACCACTGGTAGCAGTATGAGAATCTATACTTATATGGGTATCTAAATCCACTACAACAATAGTTCTGTTATATTCTAACGGTTAGTTTTATTGGTGGAGGGGAACGGAGTACGTGTACCAATAATCTGTCGCATAGGAGTTGGACATTTATCAATATATCTAGAATATTGTACAAAAAATGGGAGAGGACGCAATGAAAATAAAAACACATAGATATTTAATTTTGTGCACACGACGCATTTCAGACAAACGATTAGAAAGCCAGATAAGCAAGAAAATCACAGGAACTAAACAGGATATCCAAAATAAGCTAAGATCAGATATGGCTGAAGTTTTACGAATGTAGTGAACAATGAATACAACGCGATTTTGAAATGGTACATTCACAGATTTTGGGAGGCTATCAACTGGTGGTATTTCTTTACCAGCAGTGTTTTTGAATAATTCTGTGTGTTTTTCAAATTATTTTGTTATCTTTTATGTATCTGTTACAGTATTTTTTCTTCGATAGCTCTTTACTCACAAGTCCCGGACGTCAGCAACTGGCCACAGAACTGGTATAAATATTTCTTATTAAAATTCAAAATCACTTTGAATATTTGTTTGTTATTAATTTCATTAACCTATTAATGGGATGGTATATTGATGTGTAGGTTAATAAAATTATAGTCAATTTATTATTATAACAGAATTATAATAGTAAATTCACAGCTTGTATATTTTTGTATTTTTAGTTTACTGGACTGTGTCAAACAAACCTGTAATTTATGGAGGAAATATCATATTAACATGCAAAACAGGGCATGTGTTGACAGACAGAAGAGATGGATGTCGGGTTCGTCAGTGGTACAGGGGGGAAAAGCGATTAATTTTCAATGGTGTGTCTCTAGATGCAACAAAATATGAGGATATAACGAACGTGTCATCCACTGAGTTTTCTCTTGTTATTAAAAACTATACTGAGTCGGATCTCAATATTAACTATACATGTTCATGTGGTTTCAAATCCTATACAAAATGTCTGGGTCTAAATGATAACAACTTCATAGGTAAGTACATTGATTAGTATAGTTGATACAATACTGGGTTTACTTTATATTGTTTCTGCAATAACTGATCGTCAACAAAACAATTGCTGTTCGCCAGTTACTGACAAACTTTATCGTATAATATTGTAGCGAGTACACCTCGTCATGATCGGGATTCGAACTCACAACGTTAGGGATATACACTGATAGCACTGGTAGTTGTAAAGCCAACTATCATACGATCGCGACCACAACGACCCCTTTCAAGTTAATTCAACTATCATTCACATATTATTTATTCTTCACAAATCCATCATATTTTAACATTGCTCAACGTAAAAAAATGAAAATGACGTTGTATCGCTCGTTTACATCATTGGTAATCATTAATCTTATTTTACCCTGCACTGATTCTATTTGAGAAGGCAAATTGCATTGACCGGATAAATTTGGTTATGCACTGTCACTGAACGAAATATAGCTTTTTCTGGTACCCTTATTACATGTTACCTATTGAGTTAAGGGAACCTAGTTGTATATCCAGTTCACTTCCTGTTGACAGATAATATAAAAAGGGTCAATTAAGGGATAACTATATAATTTTACTATTTAATTTGAAATATAAACGTCGAAGGATAAATGTTATTTTTCAGCAAGATCAATGCAATATTAATGCAGTATCTTAAAATATAAAGTTTATTTGTATTCGGCGCAAAACTGGCGAAAGGCTCGATAAGCTTCGCCTTGATCTCAATTATCAAGCCACACACACATAAACTTGATATTTTATGACACTGCACAAATATTGTCTATGCAGCGTAACGATGTCCCAGATAATGCTTTTATAGTTCTTCATCTGACAAAAGAACACTACGAAAGATTCTAACCAATAACAAATGCATATAATTCTATGGCTGCATATTTTATATGATATACATTTAGTAGTAACCATTCGGTGCATAAATTGAATGTTGTGAAAATAAATTGTCAACAGCGATGACTATCAATTCCAATAATAACAACAAAGCGAACATTCACCCCTCACTTCAAATCACTGAAAACAAAAATACCATAATTTGTCTATGGAAATCATGGTGCTGGCTTTGGATACGTACAACAATGCGGCAGGGTTAAATGAGATCCCACTCTTTCAATTGTCAGAGATATCGCACCTTTCACAGTTGACTTCCGGTCACTTTTGGGTTTGTTTTAAGAAGTATAGCTATGCATTCGTTTTCTCATTGCAGTCCCCCCATTAAGAGTGGAAACAGATATTCAACAATCCAATGAAATGCTCTCAGTTTACATACACGTTGAGCGAGTATATCCGCGTCCAAAGTTATATATCGTCATCGGGGTAAGAAAAACTAAACGACATTACATGTACAAGTTTTATATTTCAAGTAAGTAACAACACTCGGTGAGATTCCACTAAAACTAGATTAATACACTTAATTGTCACGAAGTAACGGCGCATTTTTGTGGCTAGTGTAGATAGCGCAAAGAAAACTGCAGAGTACTAAAAATAGAAATATTTTAGTTAAGAGACAATCCCATTATATAGTGAACAACAAAACAAACACAATTTAGCTTAGGGGTAACATGAAGGGTGTCACAGGTGGAGCAGAAACTGCTTACCATTTCGGAGCACCTGCTTTCATCCTTGGTTATCTTCTAAACAAAGACAGAACAACACTTGGATAAGATTTGGTGTCGCACACAAATTCTAAATTCTGAAAGTCAGTAAGAGATACATAGGTAGTCAAATATCTGCAATCAGTTGAGACACACGAATGCCGCATCAGAAGTGTAATTGTTAGCGTGCTCAACACGAGTGAGGTAGATAGTGTGTTCGAGCCTGAGTCGGGTCAAACCAAAGACATTTGTTGTTTCTCCTCTAAGCACGCACAATTAAGGAATACTAAGAAAGATTCGTTGGATCAGTATTAAGATAATGTGTCACTGTGGAGCGACTGACGTTCCAGCGTGCAAGCATCTAACTCAGCGTGTTGGTCTAGTACATTCTACCTCATGGAAATGTAACTTGTTCTCGCTATGATATAACAAAAATGTTACTCCCTTGATACTAAGCAACAACTACTCCCTTGAATGCCGCATGGAACAACATATCCGTCATAAAGAACTTACAATTTCTTAAATAATGACAAAATTATAGCTTTAACTTAACCGGGATAGAAGAATATAATACACAGTTGTATCCATAGCGACAGTGCGGTATTATTTTTGTTAAATATTATTGTTAAAGAGTCTTAAACAATAGAGATAACAGACTCCAGAATACCGTTAGCACTGGGACACACAGTGAAGGAGAGGCTACCCAAGATCGGTAAATTTACAATTGGGAACTCTGCATATATATATGTCATCACGTTTATCAAGCTTTCATTTTTTTTCATATTTTTCAGGAGCGAACGTTATTTGATAACTTAACTTTCACATTTGTGAAAAGTGACGTATTTTACTCTGGAACATATGAAGCAAGCTTTAACATTGTAGCTGATGACTGCGGCAAGAAACCGACAATGTTTTGTTATATTGGAAATAAATATAATATTGTCACCACCTCCGGAGAGCCAATACGGAACTGCACAGGTATATAATTTTAATCGTTGCTGTTAAACGTTTGTCTTAAGAAAATGTTGATTAAATTGTGGTGGTCATTGTTATTGTTGGAGGATATCGGAGTAAATAGAGAAACCACCGTCCGTCTATTTGTCCGTAATATGAAATATTTTATCGCATCATGTTATATCGAGTTCAGTTTATAATGTAGAGTATTTACAACATTGCTGAAACATAATAATATAAACCATGAAGAAAAATAAACATAAATGATACTAAGAAAAGTTTGAAGATACCAAAGGGGCAATGGTGAAGATTAAAACAAACATGCTAAAAAACTAAAGATTGGGGAACCTTAGTAAAAACCAAGTGGTGAACTTTGATGTTTCGGTTGGCAGTTCCTGCTCTACTAGTGGCACCCATCGTGTTACTGTTAAACTATACGAACATCATCTGATATGGAAATCGTCTTGATCACCATTATGCGTAAATAAATAAAATAACATCGTTAAAACATGAAAAATTATAATAAAACACTAATGTAACTTATACTAAATAAAAGCTAGAGAAAACCAAAGGGGTAATGAAGAATGGACAATCAAGACACACACGCAACATTGTGGACACAAGTTACAGTACGAAGACAAACAAAATAAGAGACAAATCACAGAAAACTAAGAAGATGAGCAACGCGATCCCACCAAAAACCGGGGGGTGATTTAGACATACGAGGAAATTTAAGTTCTTAATAGTAATCAATGCGACATACTTGAAATGACGTTAGTTTTCAATTCCCCATCGTATCTCTGTATACATAGGAAACTGACCAATTATATAGCGCATTTCCAAATGTACGAAAATAGCATGATACCCATGATGAAATATTCTCTGAAATAGCCTATAACAATAATTCTTGTATTTTTGTAAATTAACATTAACTTAATTAAGTACATTATATATTAAACAAATGTATATGTATATGACAATAACAATCAATTTTGTGACTAATTTTAAAGAAATAGTGTTTATTGCAGAAGTAAGAGGTGATGGCGGCTGTACGACTGGATACATCAGCACATCAACAGAAGTACACACCACATACATGTTAATCAGTACATTGGCTGTCGCTTTGCATGTTGTAGTACTAGTATGTCTTCTTATTGGAGGGGTTATAGTCTGCAAAAGTAAGAAAATACTACTTTTTAGCTAAATAAGCCATAAACTAAGCGATATTTTTTTCATTATTGTGCATACTTCGTACGTCTGTCTATAAATGACTGAGTGATTGCTTATAGGCAAATGGGCAATTTTCAGCTATGTCATGTCGGGATTAAGTCACTTTACATGATGATGACGCCCACTTTGCATTAGACCAACACGCTTACTTTGATTTTTATAGTGTTAAGTAACAGTCCGTGGGAAACATATCACCCCACTCGGGTACATTATCCAGTTGGTCTTTGCTGTTTGTCCTTAATGCTGAAGTATCTTATGAGAAGCATTATTACAAATATTATTGTCTTTTGTTTGACCTGAGCTCAAAGCCATGATCTAATGAGTACGTTAACCGTTACACCACCGATGTGGTTTCGTCAGTATATGAGGTATTAGCAGTGTTTGTTCCCGTTTTTCAGTGAGGTTCGTGTTGCTCGATCTTTAGTTTTCTGTGTAGTGTTTTGTGGATCGTTGTTTGTTCTTTTGTCTTTTTTCATTGTGTGGTCTGTCCTTCTTCGATTTACGTAATGGTTGCAACTTATAGCATTAATGAGTAATTTTAGAGACTATTCACTGTCTGTCCCCTCTCTTCCTCATCACAACAGGCACGCAACGTCATTTCAACGTTCTTTTCAACTATTTCAAAGGTTAAAATTACATTGTTATGGTGCTGGGTACAGCAACCAAAGCATCAGTTTATTGGCCAAGACATATCTCATCTTTACTTATATATTTTATTTGTGTGTACTGAATATAATTTAAATACCGCTCACATTTAGCGAAAAAAGAATAAATTATTATAATAATTGTTGTTGTTGTAGGGAAATGTATTCAAAAGAGGATAATAACTAAGTCCACCAAAACTGACGACACCATTGATTCGGATGTGGAACAGATGTTGGATATGAAATTAGAAATAGACAAACAAAATGACAGCTGCGTTATCACGGATGACGAAAACTATTCTTTAGTCACCTGAAAATGGTTCCATTGAAATCATTTTTGAAACGCTTTCGTTCTCCTAAGCACGTGACTTTTGCTGAATATCGTTTTGCAATACTAATCTATGTCCAACTATTTTCCTCAGTAGAAGCCAGTACGAGGACATCTGATTTATTTTGTCAAGTTTTTATCTTGTATGGATAATGCTACGTCTTATCAGACGGTATGCTGTGGTGTGATAGATAATGTCGCCATCCTTCACTGATTAAATATTATCAGTTACGCGTATCATCATGACATGTTTGTTAATCAAATCTCCGTGCTCATCATGAATAAAACCTGGTATAACTTGTATATAAAGACTACAAAAGAAGACAAAACCAAAGTGTATGCAATACACATGTCCGGAGAAATGCAACCAAACAAAACCAAAGCTGTACGCAATACACATATCCGGATAGTTACAACCAAACAAAACCTGTAGAAAACAACGATGTGTAGAAATACCGCAAAGGACCTTCTTAGTGCACTAATGACCTATACACTGCACTAAGGACATGTTAGAGTGATGCAAATAGCACAAAGGACGTTTTAAATGAAAGATAATTCATTTTGTATAGAATTAAGTATATATTAAAAAAAAATTGGTTTTTATTCTATGTAATTAGCGAGTTATACGTCTTTTTCATCGGCACGCGCCATATTGTTCTAGTTGTTTATTCTAATTATCACCTTGTCAGGAGCAATCAACCAGAACGATATACACCCGTTAGTTTCTTTTGATCTTTTCCGGAGTCATACTGTTGAACAAATAAGAAGCTATCGTATTCATTAGTAAAAGTTGTTATATCATTACTAAAACTAATTAAAGTCCATCACAAAGACGAAAACAATTATAATACTATACATAGTTGTTGTTGCAATCAAATTCTGTGACTTGTTTGTTTTAAGAACCGTTTTATATTTGTAAAGTTGTTTTTTTTCAAAAAACTTCAAAAAATTACTCAAACCATATTATTTTTACAACATTTTCTCACAAAGCTTATACAATCTAAATGGAACATTTTTGTCGCATTGCTTCGTATTTACGATATATTGGATAATAGCGAATTAAATTGTTAACATAGATCTGTGTAATGGCCTTGCGACCTTGGATGTCCTGTGCATTCGACTATGATTTATCTCAGCAAAGACTTCAGGAGGTATAATTTTTTTCTTCTATATGTCACAATTATCGTAATTTTTCAAAATTTATAATGAATAAAACATGTAATTTTCAAAGTAAAGTAACGTACATAAAAATTACAAATACCTTAATTTCATTATTAAGAAGAAAGTCACTGAAAGAGTCACATGATTGCTGGTCATTGTGCGTTGATTATTGGTATCTTTTTAATTGCGTTGATTATCCCTACATTATCTTGATTTTTTTTACGTTTTTAATTATTGATATCATATTTTATTAATTTTTTTCCCCAAAAAGTTTATTTTATAAATACTTTTGTGAATGTGTAGTCATAATTTATCTTTGTGTGTGTTTTTATTATCATTACTACTATTTTAATTTTTGATTTGAGGTATTTACACACGTTTTGAATTTTTACTTTTCTATGTTTACCCTTGTACCGTGTATATATTTTTTCTTTTTATTTTTTCTTTATAACATATTTTTTGTAAAGCGCTTAGAGTAATTTATATTTATTATATAATGCTCTATACAAATACTGTAAATAATAATAATAATAATGATCTTTTTGTACATAATTCATTATATTTCGAATTATTTATTCATTAATCAAAATTTCTTTCCTAGTAGTTAAAACCTTATACATGTATTGATAAACAAAATTTATGGCGCTCCTTTTATTGGTTTTGCAATATTTAAGTTTTCGTTCAAAAAGTTATATTCGTTATTATAAAAATAAATGTAATTGCTTGTAAAAGATCCAAACATTCAGTAGTAATACCGGTTCGTCTAAGCACCGCTCAGGACTCCTGAGTGCACTCAGGACATATGATGTGCACTCAGGACATGAAAAAAAGGTCTTATCAGATATTAAAGTAGATCATCTTATTCGAAATTTGATTTGCAATCGCAAGCAATAGGATTGAAATTGATATATCAATATTATTTTAAGTTCTAACCATTTTTGTGCGACACGTGCCATAGCTGTGTAGTCAGTCCTGCGTGAACGCCATTTATTGTAGCCATTGGAGCGGAGATGGCCATCAAGCGCACAATAAACAAAATAATTAGATTGTCAACGTGAAAACGAAGAATCGAAAAATGATATATATATATATACACAATTAATACATTGTTGTGTACTAGATATGTAATGAAAACGTATTCAAATCTATACGCCGTAAATAATATGGTATTATTGTTTCCCTAATTTGAAATTGATTTTTTTTATCTATATTTCCAAGACTTTTTCTTTATCCTGTAATTAAATTAAATGAATTTATTCCAATATAAAGTGTGATTTGTTCTTAATTTACATATGCACATATAACATGAGAAATTGTTTTTTTTTATCAAATATTGCAAATGAGATGAGAATAATTATCTGCTCATTTAAGTTCATTTTGCAACTGGGACTATTATACTGACGGGACTGGAAGCTCTCGGATTAACAATGTAATCAGAGATCGAGATCTCAGTGCCGAAAACGAGATTTCGATTTCCGCGAGATTTCGATTTCCGCCATATTGTTTTGACAGTGGAAGCGTGGGTTGAACATACAATCAAGTAAGTGTTTTTATAGCATACAGTGATTATCATTCATTATGTAAACACAATAATTATCGAATTAATATGTTATTATAACAAATTGAATAGTTAAGAATTTCTTAAACCTGTCTGTGCATGTTTTTTTCGAGATCAAAGTAGTAGATTTTGAGAAGAAAATCGAAGCGTACCCAGACTACCCACGCTACGATGCTTGAAGCAGCTTTCGAATTTTTCTAAAAACTTGTGGTAATATAAGAAATATATCATTTCTTCTTTGTAAGTAAAAGAAACATAAACAAAGGATGGATCGACATATCTTTTACCCAGTTTTGTCCAATAGTAAGTTTTTTACGAGAATCGCATTTTGATGTCATCTGTTTCTTGCCCGAGTCAGATAGGACTTATGACACTGTGGAATTTATACAACTCCTTCTAATCGTGTAATTATCGGCACTCAAACTATTGCTTTTCTTAAACAGTAATGATATACGCATAGGAAGTCTTAATGTTTTCACCTGAATCTTAAGAGCAAGTCGATGAAATAGCACATTTTTTTTCAGGTTTTGCCTTTTTTACCCAGGTCATGTAGAAGTGATGTTTACTTAAAAAAACCTAAGATCCTCTACGATTTAAGTATTCTATCTTAAATTTGTTTATTTAATTTGCCGATGATACTTTCTGTTGCGTTTCTGCTTTAATTATTTCATCTTATTAAACTTAATTTATTTAATATTTGCCGATGTTGCGTTGGGTTGTTTACACGATAATTAGTCACGTGATCACACAGCTGTCAATCAAGGAAAAAAATCAATAATCTTGTTATTGGGACATTGAAATCTTGATCGAGCGATCAGTTTCCAGTCCCGTCAGTATAATAGTCCCAGTTTGCAACAAGAAATTTTCATTTTAAATTGTAGCAAGGATATTTGTATCAGAGGAGGCACGACGCTTTGCACACGACACGCACATAGCAAGTATATTATCGATAACTGGATGTTGATTCAGTTTCAAAATGGACGTTGAAGCGAAAACATCTCGTTAACAAATTTGCCTAAATTAAAGGTGAATTTATCCAGCTGTCTAAATTTATTTTCAATATGGGATCTCTTGAACTTTATGATCGCAATACGTATTGTCAACAATACTTGTATGAAATAAAGTGTACAAGTATTGTTATTTTTCCCCTAAAAAAGTTGAATTCTATAATTATGATTTTTTCCTGTTCTGTTATGGAGTTTTAACGAAATTGTGTTTTCATTTAAAGAACCTTAATTAATTGTCCAAATACATATTTTTTTTATCATTTATTTGACAATTTTTATAGAAAAACGATTACAGATTAGTTATTGCACAATACAGAAACATGTCTCTGCAATACACATATACAACATTTATCATAATTATTAAAGATCATTAAACTTAATTACATTT
The DNA here is from genome assembly GCA_002080005.1 of Gigantidas platifrons. Taxonomy (NCBI): domain Eukaryota; kingdom Metazoa; phylum Mollusca; class Bivalvia; order Mytilida; family Modiolidae; genus Gigantidas; species Gigantidas platifrons. The sequence continues at coordinate 124,645 of MJUT01027958.1, read as the reverse complement.
AGTTACCCAACAATACTAAAACATTCTTATAAAAATCACATACACCGTATATGCACTAATTAGTTCTCAGGAAAAATACTGGTAACAATACTTGGACAGTACTTA
>MJUT01027958.1:100343-118996 GCA_002080005.1 Gigantidas platifrons | reverse complement strand
GTTCGTACAAATAAAATGAAAAATAAAGAAAAATACCACACTGTCGGGACAATTCCAACATCCAATCAAAAAGTCGTAGAATCAGTGGCCAAATAGATACCCCTAGCACACATCACATGACCACTCATAAATTCTATATTTGCCGACATTGTATGTCTAACATAAAGCAACATTGAGCACACAAGAAAACAGGACGTAAGCTTTGAATTCAACAAGTATTTGATTGTCGTGGTCGTGATTGAATGGTAGTTGGATTTACATCTACCTGTGCAATCAGTGCCTATCACCACTAAAGTTGTTACCCCGTTTATGGCGATGTGCACTCGATACAACATGATGTGATAAAGTTTGTCAGTGACTTGCGACAGGTCGATGGTTTTCTCCGGTTTCCTCCACCAATAAAACTGACCTCCACGATATAACTGAAATATTGTGGAAAGTTGCGTTAAACACCATAAACCAACCATCAACAAGTAATTGAAAGAGTGATATATTAAATATTATTAGAACTATTTTCATTACAACAGGCATCAATGTGATGCATTTAACAAAAACGATAACCGTATGATTGTTAGAAGTATAAATAACCACTGTAGATACATAGAAATACTTACTGTTCTCTGGCTTGCCACAATCTAGCCAATAAACTTTCTTGATCTTGAAGGGGCCACAATTACTATTTAATTCAACATGTAAACGTCGATGGATTGATCTGATTTTTCTGTAGGATAACACATTATTGATGCAGTGTCTTAAAATGTAAAGTTTATGTGTATTCGTCGCAATACTAGCGAAAGGCTCTATAAACCTCACTTTTATCCTAGTTTGTAAGCCTCATACACAAAAGCCTTGTAGTTTATATTGTCTATGTAATGTAAGGATGTCACAGATAATGCTTCTATAGTTCTTCATCTGAGTGACACAAGAACACTACGACAGATTCTAACCAATAAAAAATACATATACTATATGGCTGCATGTTTTATATGATATACATTTAGTAGTAAATATTTACTATTCGGTACATAAAATGAATATTGTGGAAAGAAAGTGTCAACAGCGATGACCAACAATTCCACTAATATCAACAAAGCGAACAATCTCCTCTCACTTCAAAACATTGAAAACAAAAATACCATAATTTGCCTATGGAAATCCTGGTGCTGGCTTTGGACACGTACACAAATGCGACTTTCACAATTGACTTCCGGTCACTGCTGGTTGGTTTTAGGAAGTATAAATATGTATTTGTTTTATCATTGCAGTCCTCCCGTTAAAGGTGGACACACATATTCAACAATCCAATATAAAACTCTCAATTCACTTACATGTTGAGAGAGTATATCCTCGTTCAGAGTGCTCTGTCGCCATTGGGGTAAGAAAAACTAAACGACATTGCATTTTTATATTTCATGTGAGCAACAACGCTCGGTGATATTCCACTACAAAACTAGATTAATAAACATAGTTTCCACGATATAGCTGCACATTTGTGGCTAGTGCGGTTAACGCAAAGAAAAATACAGACTATTAAAAATAGAAGAAATGTCCTATTTAAGAGAAACTACCTAATGAAGATTATTCCAGAAACGCGTCGTGCGCACTAAATTTAATATCTACGTTTTTATAAAAATGAACAATAAAACAAACAAACAAACAAAGGAAGGAAGAACAAAGCTTGGGTATTATTTCATCTTCCACACAAATCCTTAATTCTGAAAGTCATAAAGAGATACATACATGTAGCATATCAAGTTCATATTGGAAAAAGTTTGCAATCAGTTGAAACTCACGAATGCCGCAACAGAGGTGTAGTTGTTAGCGTGCTTACCACGAGTGAGGTAGATAAAGTATTCGAACCCCAGTCAGGTCAGGCCAAAGACATTTACTGTTTCTCCACCAAACACACGGCATTAAAGAGTAAGAATAAAGACTGCTTGGTTCAGAATTAAGATAATGTGTCCAATTGCAGTGACTGATGTTCTAGCATTATAAAAATATAACTCAGTGTGTTGGTCTATTACATTTCCCCTCATAAAAATGTAACTTGTTCTCGCCATGATATGACTAAAATGTTGCTCGCTTAATGTAAAACAACAACCACTGCCTAAAATGCCACATAGAACAACCAACCCATTATAAAGAACTTACAATTTCTTAAGTAATGACAAAATTATAGTCTTAACATATTCGTGTTAGCTAATTGTATAGACACAATTGCATCCACATTCAGTGTAGTTTGTTAAAAATTGTGTTGTTAAGCTGTGTAAAACAACAGAGAGAATAGACTCCAGAATACCTTTAGCACTGGGATACCGAATGAAGGAGAGGTTACCCAAAAGAATAATACCGTTAGCATTGGGATACAGAATGATGGAGAGGCTACCCAAAGACCGCTAAATTTACAATTGATAACTCTTATGCCATCACGTTTATCAAACGTTCATCTTTTAATATTTTTTCAGGAGCGGACAGTAATTTATAACTTAACATTAACATCTGTGAAACGTGGCGTATTTTACCATGGAACATTTGAAGCAAGCTTTAAAATTGTTGCTGACGACTGCGACAAGAAGCCGACATTGTTGTGCTATATTGGAAATCAATATAATATTGTCAATACCTCTGGAGAGCCAATACGGAACTGTACAGGTACAGGATTTTAATAGTTGGTCATAAAGGTTACTTTTAAGAAAATATCAATTAAATTGTGGCGGCCATTGTTTTTCTTGGAAGAAATATGTATATGTTCCAGACCATACGCGTATTTGGACCGTACGCGTAAGTGTTGTTACTTTCGTTACGATCGGTTATCAAACATGGCTGTCAGGGGCCATAAAAGCCTCTAATTGGCTAAAATTTGTAATGATCTTCTTCTCCGATACTACATGGAGGATTGAATTGAAAATCCAAGATGGCCGCCAGCGGGGGGAATAATTTAACATAGCGACCCTATGGGAAATATGTAAAACAAACTATTTCTCAAGAACCACTGGATGGATTGGAACCATACTTGGCAGAAATGTTCCTGGCAAGGTTCTGATCAATTGTTGTTGTTTTTTGTTCCGATCAGTTATCCAATATGGCTGCCAGGGGCCATAATAGCCTCTGATTGGCTGAAATTTCAAAGATCTTCTTCTCCGATACTACATGGAGGATGGAATTGAAAATTGTCTTGAATGATCATTGCAAGTTGCTAACCAAGTGTTGTTACTTTTTGGACCGATTAAAAATCCAAGAAGGCCGCCAGCGGGGGACATAATTTAACATAGCGGACCTATGGGAAATATGTAAAACAAACTTCTCAAGAACCACTGGGTGAATTGGAATCATACTTGGCAGAAGTGTCCCTTACTAGGTCCTGATCAAGTGTTGTTACTTTTTGTTCCGATCGGCTATCCAATATGGCTGCCAGGGGCTATAATATCCTCTGATTGCCTGAAATTTCAAAGATCTTCTCCGATACTACATGGACGATGGAATTGAAAATTGTCATGAATGATCATTGCAAGCTGCTAACCAAGTGTTGTTACTTTTTGGACTGATTGAAAATCCAAGGTGGCCGCCAGCGGGGGACATAATTTAACATAGAGACCCTATGGGAAATATGTAAAACAAACAAACTTCTTCTCAAGAACCACTGGATGGAGTGGAACCATACTTGGCATAAATGTTCCTTGCAAGGTCCTTACCAAGTGTTGTTACTTTTTGTTCATATCGGTCATCCAATATGGCTGTTAGGGGCCATAAAAGTCTCTGATTGGTCGAAAGTTCAATCTTCTTTTAGAGAATCACTGAAGAAAATATGACTAAGCTTAGCTGGAATGTTTTTTTGCATGGTCTGTCCTAGTGGTGTTACTTTTAACATGCATGATCTCGAAAATCTTGCAATATGGGTTCTCAGATACTACATGGAGGATGGAAGTGTAAGTTGTCAAGAATGATCATTGCAAGATGCTAACCAAGTGTTGTTACTTTAGAAACGCCACCATACTCTATTTGCAAATGATATCATTACATACATGTACAGGTAGTTGTATGTACTTGGCTTTAAAGTCCAATATCAATGCAGAACAACATCTTGCAATATGGAAAAGAAATGGCGGATATTGTTGCAAACAATATTTTTCATGAAAAAGCTGCTGTCAAGGCATGTCAACCATGTAGGCCAAAATGTTGCTGAAATGGTCCTATGATGGTCATCTTTTAGAATATGGTCAAATGGCTCAGGTCAGCAAACCAATAACGCTGATGTTACAAATAAAAATTAGTAAAAAAAAAAGTCACAAATGAACCCAGGTGAGCGATTACAGGCTCTTGGGAGCCTCTAGTTATATTTTTGTCAAAATAACCATGCATTGTATTTACCATGTCTTATATCTGTTATTTGTTAATTTCGACATTTATGTAAAATTTATTGTACATTTTGACCTCATGTAACACATATATTGTGTCTGAGAAGGCTTTACCCGATAATAAAACAAGTTAGACGTGAAAATAAACAAGTTACACTAGATAGAGACAAACTTTTATTGAAGGTGAGCTATACACGAGTAATCAGGAATAGACAAGACACACACCTGTTCGCCAACAGCCTCTTCAAGGCTACCGTGATCACCCAGTGACACCGTCGAATAATACGCGACAATACAAACGCAAAGCGAACACGCCAGTAGAGTGGAATGAAACCAGGAACTACCGCCCATAGGAATGCCACTCAGAACTAACTCTAAGACAGGAAAATGAAAAAAGAGAAACACGTGTATTTAATAAAAATAAAACTGTAACCAATATTGTAAATACAAAAACTGTACATATAAATGATAATAATATTGGTAAAACTATAGATTTTAATGTAAATACTACAATACCTTTTCCACACTCTACGTTGGTTCTTAATAACTCCTTGGAAGAAAGAAAAGTTGTTAATATTTTATGTTTAAATTGTTGTGGCTTACAAAAACGTCTAAATTACCCTGAATTTCAAGAACTGATTAGTAAGTATGATATGGGTGTATTTCTTTGGACTGTTCCGAACATGTTCCGAACATTCCATGTGCCCTAGGTCAAAGAAGTGGTTTAGAACTTTTTTGACAAACAATATGATGGATAAGTTAACTCTGTTATTTCTGTCAGCAGAACTCGAAATGGACGACGACGATGATGAGATGAATTTGGAAGAATCAGTAGTTACTGCTTCCACGTAATTTAACCTTTAATTATAATATTACTGAATACTAAAAGTATGCAAACTGAACAATAAATAACGGATACATGTAATCTTTATATTATATAATTTTCATAGAGTGTTTTAATGTATATAGAGGCTAGGTAGGAGATCTTAAAAAAGGCAGATATGAGATTTTAATTGAGGGGTGGGCGTGAATCAAAAGATTATTACCGAGCGTAGCGAGGAAAAAATTGTTTGCGTAAGTTTACATCTATCTGGCATATTTTGTATGTTTTTAAAAATAATTTTAAACCCATACATCCATCAGGGAAATTGGTGCTGCAAACCAAATATTGTTTTCTTAAAAATTAATTGAATAAAGAGGCAGGGAAAGAGAACTTCCCGTTAAGAAGCTCCTGTGTTCTCCCAGGAATCAAATTTGCACCAAAATGATTTATTTATACAACTATAGGGGACTGTATTCACAATTTACAAAGTCCCCCTCCCCCTAAAAAATCCACGCATTTCTTTTGTATTGCGTAATTTAAGGAAAATGAGTAAGGTATGAACAAATTAAATGTAAAAACAAATAGTTGGTTCCGCCATCTTGATTCCTTCTGCACCACCTCAAAATGTGGTACACCTCGCACACTGTTCTGTTTGTTCGCGCAGAGTGTTCCGTACCACGTCATTCGCTAGAACATATTCGGCACATCCCGAACATACGAAAGAAATACATTGTACGGTACAAGTAAAATACACAATTCACCCTTTGTAAACTACGCCTTTCTGGAATAACCTTCATCAAGTACGCTCACATATTCGAAATGTTGGAAAGCAAAATAATTTATATGTCTTAGGCAGCAAGAAAACCAAAAAGGCCTAAACAGTATAGCAAAAATCGTTTAAAGTCACCTCTGCCTGAGGGAGGATAATCTCAGTTTTTATAATAAATACATGATTTAAGAACTGTAAAATTCAATAGCAAATATATCTAATAAACCATGTCAGTACCGATACATGTTCTAATCATGAATCTAAATACTGCTCACTCTGTATTTAACAACAACAAAAATATACACTCCGACAAAGCTTAAGCACCACCCTATATTTTTATCGATATATTTTTTTACATCAATACTGTAAAAACAATAAAATTGATATCACCATTTTTCATAAACTTCTTAAAAGACTCTAAAATTACCAATCTACGAAGTATTTATCATCCCGAAAGATATGACTATGACGTGGCAAAAATAGGGTTCAAAACAGGCGCTGGAAAAACGTAAAACTAGTTTGTCTTTGATGGAAGCTTTTAACATTGCATTCAAATGCAGAGTCTTCAGATTTTAAGAACTTTTAAATGCGTCTATTGTGCGTATGTTTAAGGCATAACAATCAATAGCGAATATATCCACCACGTTCATTGTGAAGTTATGTAACACGCCTTGTCATGCTTCGCACAAGACGCCTAAGCCGTTCTTGGGGAACTGTTGCCACTCCTGTAAGATAGCAGTTCTTAATTCGTCAATATTTTGACATTTTGGATTGCGTTGGTTAATTTTTCGGCTAATAACGTCCCATACATGCTCTATAGGGTTCATGTCTGGCGACATCGCAGGCCATGGAATTGTCTGAACAGCAATTCGGGCTCTCTGTGGCCTAGCGTTGTCGTTCATGAACATTGGCCTGTCAGCCAACGCATGATTGTCGGAATGGGGGACTACGCGTGCAGCGAGCACATTGTCACGGTATGTTTGACCTGTCAGATTACCATCAAGAACGTACAAGTCCAACTTACAGTCAAAGGAAAGACAACCCCAGACAGTTACGCCCCCACCCCCAAAAGCAGTTGTGCCCAAAATGTGGTTGTCCTGAAATGAAGTCTTTCGTAGTCGCCAAACCCTTGCACGATCGTCGGTAGGGCGTAACAAAAAAAACCGACTTTCATCAGACCAGTGGATCCGTCTCCATGTGCGAATAGTCCACCCCAAATGATCATGTGACCAGTCCAATCGAGCATGGCGATGACGTAATGTCAACTGTGGACGTTTTATCGGTCGTCGCGCTTGCATTCCCTGATGGTGGAGGCGTCTGATTACAGTGCGTGTGCTAATGTGGCCTCCAGACGCTAAATTACCACGAAGTGCACCAGCTGTACTGAAGGCCGTTGCCGCGCCCGTCTGGATATGAGCCGGTCCTCTCTCGGTGTCGTTTTGCGAAGTTTACCTGCACGTGGACGGTCAGTAACATTCCCCGTTTGACGAAAACGCTGAATCAGTCGTACAACGATGGAATGGTTAACCCTGAAGTGGTCTGCCACCCTTCTATGGCTAAAACCACCGCTATGTATGCCACCAGCTTGCCACCTTTCTGGTATGGTTAATTTTCGCCGCACCATACCAAACCAATAGAAAATGAAACTTAAAACTCTACACAAAAAAAAAGCTTTCGTTCGCAAACACAAATGTTGAAAAGTACACGTGGCACTTTACACACCCTATCATATACACATAAATAAAAATCGATCAATAACCTGTTTCACAGGTAAGTAAGTATGTGTGTACAGGTAACGAAAACAGCCAACTGATTTGAAATAAGGTCATTATTAGAAAAAATATTATTGAAACAAGTCAGGTGGTGCTTAACTTTTGTCGGACTTTATAATTATATAATTATTTTGTAGGGAGAAGTACATGTATAAGTAGATCTATTCAAAAGGGAAAAAGAGCTTTGATCACCAAAACTGACAACATCATTGATTCTGATGGTGACCACAGACATAAAATGCTAGCTATGAAATCAAAGATACACAACCAAAATGACAGTGGCGTCGACATGAATAGCGAAAAATATTCTTTAAAATCACCCAAAAATCGTTCCAGTGAACACATTTTGTAAATATTAGGTATCACGTACGCTTAGATTTTCAGGTTCGTTTTATAGTTCGTTCTCCTGAACATGTCACCTTTGCTGAATATCTTTTTGCAATGCTAATCTATATATCAAAATACCAAGCTACATTGTATATAAGGAACATTACTTGAATATTATTTATTTATTTTTTAATCACTTTTTTGGGTCAAAATAACCATGCATTGTATTTACCATGTCTTATATCTGTTATCTGTTAATTTCTACAATTATGTAGAATATGTGGTATATTTTGACCTCATGTAACAATATATTGTGTCTGAGTAGGCTTTATCCGATAATGAAACAAGCTATACGTGAAAATAAACAAGTTACAAACGTTTTATTGAAGGTGAGCTGTACACGGCTAACGTGATCACCTAGTGACACCGTCGAGTAATACGCGACCATAAAAACGCAAAGCGACCACACCACTAGAGCGGAATAAAACCAAGAACTACCGCCCATAGGAATGCCATGGGGAACTAACTCTAAGACAAGAAAATGAAAAAAGAGAAACAAATGTATTTAATAGAAATAAAACTGTTACTAATATTGTAAATACAAAAACTGGATATATATAAATGATAATAATATTGATGAAGTTATAGATGTTAATGTAAATACTACAACACATTTTCCAAGCTCTAAGTTGGTTCTTAATAACCAAACAGACACAGCTAATGAAAGATAATTTAGAATGTCTAGGCGAAAAAGTTGTAAATTTCCGGAAAAATACATTAACCGTTTGCATACCGTATTTAGTGTTCTCGTCATCATAAGTGACCTGAACTTGCTACTTGCATATATGCTTTAAAAATTGTTTAATACAAGTTTAAGGAAATTTGTTTTTGTGTTTTTGGTGTTGTTGAGGTGTCTAAGAGTTGAAATCAAGTCATTATTTCAGTATTTCTCAACAATAAGTTGTTATACTTTGGTTATTAAATTAATCGATATTATAATAAGAAAACTGTACTGGTGATAGTGTGTGATTATATTCCGGAAACATGTCAGAGTTGCATAGTCCTGTTAAATTTGGTCCGTCGATAAAAAATAAAGCTAGGCAGTCTTTAAATTGGCAAAATTGTGTTATTTCTTCAAGAACCAGGTACAAATGAAGATTTAATAAACATGCAGATCAGGGCAAACATTCGTTTTGAAGGGCAATGGAGACCCGGAAAGATGATGTTTATTCAAAAGTGTTAAAAGAATTAACTTCGTTGTCTGGTATAAAAGTGGACTCTACAGTGGTCAAATATCACAAACCATGCTACAGAGCTTACACAAGCAAACAAAACCTCAAAACTTTTCTACAAAGTGAAGTTTGAGATGATAGTGATCGAGGAAGTTCCTCTTTGACTAGCTCTATCATTAAATCAGTACCTGACCAAGTGTTTTTAAAAGGTCAGACTGGAGTTCATGCATTTTTTGTAAACTTAAAACACACAAAAATGACCGTAAACTGCACACAGTTGAAACAGCGAAGAGAGCATAGAGTATATTGGACGCAGTCCAGAGAACGTCAGTAGTATATGGGTACAGCTCAGTTAGTATTTGAGGGGGAGCGATGAGGGGGAGCGACCGGAAGTCACATGACCGGAAGTGACGTCAGTCATAAGGAAGTACGTTCTGCGCATGCGCAACCGGAAGTTGCGCAACAGTTTCCCGCGTTTTTTTTCTTACTATAGTAGTAGTATAAAATGTACCATTGCGCATGACCGGAAGTGACGTCAGTCACCCGGAAGTATGTTCTCCGCATGCGCAACCGGAAGTTGCGCAACCGTTTTCCGCGTTTTTTTCTTCTTACTGTAGTACAAATACCATGTATGTTTCCCACGTTTTTATTTCTTGCTCTAGTAGTAGTACCATGGATACCGAAGGTCACCCGAAGGGTGTGCGCATGCGCAACCGGAAGTTGCGCAACCGTTTCCCGCGCTTTTTTCTTAGTATAAGGGGGTGTTCTCTGAGACGTCCGCGTCTAGCCCTGGTTACCCAGGTTATCTACCCCTTTCCCGCCATTTTCATATAATATATATGTTGTGTAGTACTCCAAGTATTTCTACTTTACATTACTATAGTAGTTGGGGTGTTCTCTACGACGTCCGCGTCCTATATTTAGCATGGTTACCGGAACTAGCCCTGGTTATCTACCACTTTACCGCGATTTTCATTTCACTGGTTTACATTTTATTTTTATATAATATATCTGTTGTGTAGTACTCTATATATACTTTACCGTAAGAGTACATTGCCATCTGCAAAGTTTTTTTTTACCTTTTCAATGTTTAGAAAAACAAATTAACTAAAATAAAACGACGTCCGATTTTCGTTTATATTTAGATATTTCAATATTGTTCGCACATTTTCACCCATAGTCTGATTTGTAATTAATTTTTTTTTGGTATTGTGAAGATCTAAATAAATTATACCAGATTTTGGGTCCAAATGGGGTGTTGAAAGTTATACATCCAAACTGCAAAATACCAAGTACCTTCAGAGATATTACAGAACCAGTTACTAAGAGTACATTTGATCATCCAATAGAAGGTCACTCTGCATTTATCCAGGCTTGTGACTGGCTATAACTAAAAAGTTATAGGTTGAATTAACCTTTTTTTCAAAAAAGGGTGGTGTTCCAGTAGGATCGTAATATTCTCCTCTAGAATTGCCGTCGATATAAATGGCTACCCAATGTTGTCCCACGCGGTTGTCTGGATCCGTATTTCCCACCAGGGCCGAAGGTACGATTAATAGTCTGGGTAATCTGTTTCTGGCGTACACTCCTCTAAACACCGGTCTGGTACGAAGATGATTTTTCAATAGTGTCAATCTCTAAGGTGTTCATCTAAGCACTGTAGTCAAACAAGACTTGTCTGTTTCTATCAATTTCATTGACGTTGTCAAATTCTGCATACATGATCACGTTGATGGTTGCTGTAAGGGCTTCTGCGAAATGAATCTCCACACGTAAATTCCCCTGTTTTATAAGTTGGAACGTTCCCACTTCGGACATGTCGGGTGTGAGATCGAATCCAAATAAGGTGTTTCCTTTAGCATATTCCTCTCTGGAGATGGTATTTCCTTCGTCTTGATACATCTTTCCCATACTGGTTTAGAGTCCCATATAACTCCGAATATAACCTGCGTTTTCAAAGTTGGGTTGTAACGGTTTGGCGGGAATCTGTCGTCCGTCCATGTTCAGTGCGACAAAATTGATCTTGTAGTGTTTAAAATCGAAAGGGTTCTTGGTGATTACTCCGTTCAAAGCGTCGCTGTCCACGCAACCAATTACCAGTCTCTTTGGTAATTGGCCCAAAAACATGTTGTCCTGGACGTAGTTCATGTTGCCACTGGGAACTGTATCTACTTTGACTTCTATACGTCGGATGGGGTATTTACAACTGGTCTTTTCCAAAGCTTTGACGTGATCCATTCTTACGGCAGGACTTAACTGTACATTTCTCACAAATAAAGCGAGATCCTTGATTTTCATCTTATAGGAGTGGGCATCGGCCATTAGGGCGAACACGTCCAGACTTCGTCGTAATTTGATTTTCAGATCGACGTGATTCAGTAAATAAATGTCTTGACAAATTAAATCCAAGTGTAGTTTTCCCATCATCTGTAAAGACTTGTTTTCGGCTGTCAATGCTTTCCGGGACGTGAATCCTCTGTTATCGGTTGTTCTCTTATTTTGATGTCCCGGTGTATCCTTGTACCACATGACTCCCGTTAATTGAGATTCTTGGCAGCTGGGCCATAGCTGAGTAAAGTTTCTATGTAAGCTCTGTAAGGGTACAAGCTGGTCGGTAGTGAAACCAGTTTTTCGTTGAGGCTAACACTGACATCACTATAGAGGGAATGCATCCATAAGTTAACAGGTCCAACGTCCGCTCCGGCATCCAATGCAGTATCGTCGTCATCCACGATCTGTGCTTCCACAAACAGGTAAGTATTAGCCAAGTCGATGTAGTCGTCCCCCGCCTCACTGACTGCAAATTCGTAAGAAAAAACGCGAGAAACGGTTGCGCAACTTCCGGTTGCGTATGCGCAGAACACACTTCCGGGTGACTGACGTCACTTCCGGTCAGCGCCACTTCCGGTAATGCGCAATGGTACATTGTGTACTACTAGAGTAAGAAAAAAAACGCGGGAAACGGTTGCGCAACTTCCGTTGCGCATGCGCAGAACATACTTCTGGGCACGTCATTTCCGGTCATGGCTACTTCCGATCACGTGATTGACGTCACTTCCGGTCATGTGACTTCCGGTCGCTCCCCCTCAAATACCAACTGAGCTGTACCCATATACTACTAACGTCCGATTTAGATCTCCAGCATCGTGTACTACAGGAGCAATTTCAAGAACTCAAATAGATCAGTCACCGCCTATGTTAAGTGACGACAAAACTCTTCATGCTGCTGTTCGTATCCTTAGGAAGGAAAAAGGTGCTATGGATCTTTCGAATACGTACTACCCAGCATCAGGTGAAGTTTCACTTTCCTATTCGATGCAACTTATGCCATCCTCTTTAACCAAGTTTGTATATTGGTTGATAGACAATCAAAGTCACAGTCTTGTTTAGAGAAAATGAAAAAGAAAGTATGCCATCCTCTTTAACCAAGTTTTTATATTGGTTGATAGACAATAAAAGTCACAGCCTTGTTTAGAGAAAATGAAAAAGAAAGTACTTAGCTATCGCTGAGACCATTGTTTCCCTGGGCAAGAATAGTTTGACTACTATTTTATCGATTTTGTTCCAGTATTGTTATAAATACTGTTATAGTTACAACCGGAACCTTTAAACCGTAATGGAAGGGAGAGGTTTGGCGCCATAAAATCTGATTCAAACCTCCATTTCTTTGAAAAAGCCTGTACCAAGTCAGGATCATTACGGTTTTCCCAGTTTTCCGGTTGTTGATTGAGCTATATTATATTGTCTGCTTTTTATACTTATGAGTTTAGACTTTCTCTTTGGAAGATTGTTCGGAGTTTGGTAATTTTGTTATTACCCTTATTCACCCTCTTTCATATAGGGTTAGCCATTCAATTGTACAATGAATATGGTTTCAAACTGCTTTTGGATACCTTATATTCTCATGGCTTTTGTGCTTCTTACGAGGAAGTAAGAAGGTATATTACTAGCTTGGCAAACTTTGAAAGTGATCATTTCTGGAATGGGGTTCATGTTCCGAATGGCATTAGATCGGTCGCGGAAGGGGATACCTGGTACAAGAAGGTTCAGACAATATTAATATCAACACAGACACTGTAGATCGCAATGAAAAGTTTCACTCGATTGCTAGGGCAGTTTTTCAATTACAACGTCAATATGATGCTCCTTCTAATAACAATCAGATTCAGGTTGCGCGTTCTCCATTGAAATCGTTGCCCGTAAATGAACCCATGACATCCATTATGAGGTGTTTGCCGCTTACAAATCCCACCATTAGATCTGACCCGCTCGTGTTGATAACCCGTATCAAGTCATCTTCTGTCAGTGATTATAATGTGTGTGATATTACATGGGTACTTTTGAGGTTATTGTCTCGCGACATCATAGACATTACACTTAGATCCCCAGCTTTGGATGCTCAGGTAATACCATCAGGTTTTAATAGTACAATATCCGATTTTAGACCAAGATATAGTTTTTGTTTTGAGCAGAACCTAGGTTGTACAGATTTGTGCACATGCCAAGCTAAAGAACAAAGCTTCAATAGTCATTCACGACGTACTGAAACTGTTGAGGACGATGACAGTTAGAATATTTGTAGCGGTATGATAGCAGTCAGTTTCTGAAATTACTTCAGTGTCCATTTATGATATTGTAATTGTCTATGATATAAAATCAATTATTCAATCAATTGACCAATCATATCGATTAATCCATTAATCATATCAGTAAACACTGCAATCCGAACAATATTTATTAGCCATAATTTTCTTACAGTTATGGACTGCCATAAAACTTCACTTAACCACAAGACTAAGTTTTTTTGGTATAAGAAATCAGAATAACAGTGTCTTTATGACGTAACTGATCTAACATTATCATAATTTTATGTTCTGTAAATGGAAACCCCATTTCCGGTACCACTAAAACATTGTCATTCGAGATGTAAACTAATATATGTAGAGTTGATAGGTTCACATAATACACATAGCTGAATATGTGCTACACTGACGTTGCATAGACCACTCGGGGTCGAGCTTTCAAAAAAAAACCTTGTTAAATATGTTATAATGTTTAGTTTAAAATGTTTTTTGGAGATAATGTTTTTCGGGGAGGGTATTTTTATATGTTAATCAAATAAAGCAAATCGACATTTGATGTTGAAAATACGTCATTTTTGACGTCATAAATCATATCGAAATATGCAATAAAAAAACGTTAAATTTAGTACATGGTAATTTATGTATGCGATTAATGAATTACAAGCATAAATGTATTTAATGGACAAAAGTAATGGGCAAATTAATCGCATTGACAATATTTTTGACTCGCAGACAATAGTAATCTTTGACATCAATTTGCATAACATCGGGCGATAAAATATCGTGACGACCCACATAAATTTAAAGCCCATTATATATGCTATCAGAATATATATGTTTTAGATGTGTGTTCGGAGGGTACATTAAAATCAAAATTTTGAAGCTCTGACAGCCCGACTATCAACAGCGGTGACAAACATTTCGACTAATACCAGCAAAGCGAACACCCTACTATCCAAATTACGTTGTCAAAACGGTGTGACAACGTAATATTTTCGTTCTTACAACGTAGGAGTTAGAAGTGAAGATACTTTTTAAATACGTCGATTTGTAGACTCCCCTGGACGTAAATACCACGTTGTAGTACTACGTAGTAAAACCCTTTCTACAATCAAACGGCAACGTAACCATGTAAGGACCTTTGCCCGATGTAATTACAACCATCTAGAGACCATTACAGAACGGTACTGCAACCACATATAGACTTTTACACAACGTAACTTAAACCAATAAGGACATTTATCTAACATTATGTACGTTTTGCTTTGAAATTAACGGAAGTCTCCTGTCTGATACAGTGCCTGATACAAGATGTTGTATCACCACACTGTGGTGATAAAAGAATGGCACGACGTTGGACGAGACGTTCTCTGCCGAATTACTTAGTCATGGCGTCATATCATTCGAATGTGAGAGAAAACACATTATCGCTATTTTGTTTATTGTCCCTTTGATGTTTAAAACCGATATATTTCATATCACGTAAGCGCATGAGATAATTCCAATGATCGCTAAGCGTAGTCAAGGACGCACGTAGTAGTATCTTGTTTTCTAATATGACGTTATAATGACGTCACATTACCAAATTCTTGATAATTAAGTGATTAACGATATAAAATATTGTGCTTAAAAAATGTCAGTATCTCAACAAAAATTATTTAATTATGAAATACAAAATAGCCATACAATAATTAAAGATGTTTTTTAAAACTCGAGGACGTTTCTCAGTTATCTCTCATCTCAGGGCTTAGCCCTTCGATGAGAGATGACTGAGAAAAGTCCTCCCGTTTTAAAAAAAAACATCGTTAATCACTTAGTAACGTGGCATCGTTGAATGAACTACAAAATAACGTGACGTCATGCAAGAAATGTAGTCTCCCCCAGAATATTGTATAAATTGTACTTTAATCCTTGTTATTTGTTTAAAATTCGTTTTTACTGAAATGTGACAACGTAATTTGGCTGAGAGGGTAACTACAATCACATTAGGATGCAATTACCAACTATTTAAGGACATTTCGAGATGTTCTTATTTCCTACCATGTTCTTAATTGTTGAGTTAATTAATGAAATATAAAGTTCTACAAATTTATTAATTCAAATTATTGCAATTTTTACAGATGATGATTATCAACACATCTCTCATTCACACACTCGTTCTACTCATATTCCACCCATCATATTCTATTTTAAAGATGCCAACATGTTTAGATGCAACTTTTATACAAAATTATTAATAAATACATGCAGAATAAATGTACTAAAATATTTATCTTGTGAAAGTTGTAATTGACCAAAGATATACATAGATAACATCTAGAGCTAATGATTAGATACACATCCAGTGGCGGAGGGGGGTCCTGAAACTTAACTACTATGGTGGACCCTTCCAATCAGCAACAACATCCAACAAGGTCAAAAGGGTTCAGAACGGGTGGTTGGGTGGAGTCCATGTCAATGGGCCATTCCTTGATCCCTTTCCCACCAGCAACGAGGTTTGGGTAACCGATGATATCTTCTTCAATGTGTTGTTCCATAGAAGAGGAGTGCAGCCTGAATTAAGAATTCATGTCTTTTATGGTAACCTAAGGGCTGAGCTGTCAAACTATTAAGCTGTGCACAAACGAAGTATTCGAGTATCCAACTGCCAAAATGTAGGCTATGAATAGATTCTGGCTAAGTCCACGTGCCCATACAGCTGGGGTTCATGTGCTGCAAGCCCCAGGAAAATTTGAAATTTGACCAATTACAGGGACATTTTGGGGCCATATGAAATGAGTATTAGAGCATATTCTATGGTCAGTATTAATTACTTCAAGCCATTGACTTTTGATTCAATTGCTAAAATAGCCTTATTTTATTAACAATGGCTTAATAAAACTCCCATCAATTTTGTTGAAAGATTAATTCAATAAAAAACTTCTTTCAGGGGCCCTTCAGGGATTAGGGATCCTGAAGCTTAAACTTCATTAGTTTCATAGTAGATCCACAATTGTACGCATCCCAATCTTGAAAAAGCCGTAATCCCAAAATATTCATGTTAATTGTATATAAAAATATAACAAAAACAATAATCTTTTATGCTTAGGAATTCAAATTGTGTAAGAAGATGACCGTTTAGTTAAAACGTTCTGCAGAGACGATAATAAATGATGGGTTTTCAAAAAGTACTGCGTTGACTAATATTATACCTATTTTGTCCCAGTATTGTTAAAATGCTGCTATAATGACAACCGGAGCCTTTTAACCGTAATGAAAGCGGGAGGTTTGGCTCCATAAAATCTGATTCAACTCACCATTTCTTTGGAAATGCCCATACCAAGTCAGGGCCATTGCAGTTTTCACAGTTTTCCGGTTGTTGACTGATTTTGTCTGTTTGTTTACTTGTGAGTTTTGCCTTTCCCTTTAGAAGATTGCTAGTTGTTCGATAATTCTTTTATTACCCTTATTCAATAAAAAATCAAAGCCAATATATCACATCCCCCACAGAGAAAAAAATATAACCCATTTTTTTTCTTTCTTAAAAAAATACATATAACGTATTCGTTCTAATTGACGCCCCTGCCCTAATAAACGTCCCCCCCCCCCTTTTTCCAACCTTAAAAAGTGAAAGTCACTTACCAAATTTACACCAGGAAAATCGTTTTATTCCAGTTATATACTAAGCAATAAATCCTATCAGTATGCAAATCAGATGACAACTAGCGGTAATAAACTAATAAACTACGAATCTACTTCCTACTGTTTTATGTACACTATGTACAAGACGCTGTTGAACAAGTCAGTGTCCAGGGCTGTTATAATCCGACTCAGATTCATTTAAATCTGAGTCTAGCTAGCAACGAAATTAACGCCCCGCTTTTGAAAAAATGCAGCGCCCCCGGGGCGTCAATTAGAATGAATACGGTAGGTATTTAATATGGGGGATGTCGTGAACATATGGTAGCTGGATTTATAACTATCAATGCAATCAGTGCACATCACGACTAAGGTAGTGAGTTCGAATCCCACTTAGGTGAGGTGTACTCGATACATTATCTGATAAAGGTTGTCAGTGACGTGCGACAGGTTGGTGTGTTTTCTCTGGGTACTCTGGTACCCCCACCAATAAAACTGAAATATTGTTGAAAGCAATTTGAAAGCTCCCTTCATTTGTGGATTGGTTCTGAAAAATAATATATGATATTGATATATTCAGCTAAATTTAACACCTTTGGGGATGAAGGTACATGTAACTATGTTGATCATGATTATATTATATTATATTTAAATTTCTAACTAGTTCTAGACTCTCACGTGACATTCAAGGTAGTTTGATTAACACAATTTTAGACACAAAATACACTTAATTTCAATAATCTGAAATGAACACTGCTGTCAAACCTGAATATTTATTTTAATCTGGGAGTAATCAAAATAATAATAAAGTAATGAGCAATGTTATTTCATATAAAAATGATAATATATAACAAGCTAAAAGAATAAAGGTTTCTTGGTAATATAGTTTTACACCTGCAAGTGAAGACCTGTTAAAGTTTTAAAAAGGCAAGACAAATGTTCTGTCCAATCTAAAGGTTACCATTTATGGATAGATATCCCAGTGACGGTGTGTTGTAATCTTTTAGACACATTGATAAAACATATATTAACTTATCATAACTCGGAAATATATTGATATATGCACTCCGAAAAAAAGTTGAGCACCACCCTATATTTTTATCGATATTATTTTTTTTAATCAATTAGGCCATGGGCTGAGATAGCCTACCGTGCACCCCCCCCCCCCCCCCCC
>MJUT01027958.1:55739-100280 GCA_002080005.1 Gigantidas platifrons | reverse complement strand
AAAAACATGTTAACATTGAATATTTTGGGAAGAACTTACATTTTTGAGCCCTTTTTAACATCCTTTCGACAATTTTGCCGGATTTTCAGATTTTGTCATTCTTCACTGTTGCTCAGGTCTTGTAGGTTATGAACAACTATTAGAATATAAAAACTGGGGCTTAGTGTATAGCTGATTATATTATCGTTCACATGAATACAAGTTATTAATATTTTATGAAGTTCAGTAATCGTAGGAGGCAAAAAATATATCCATACCCCTGATAAAATTGTGTAAAAACGAGATTTTTCACCTTTTGTTTTCAATAGACAAAATATTACACAACTTTGATGATATATTTATAATGAATTTATTAAAACTATTGCATTTATCGAAAATTAAACCCATTACATCATCAAAAAACATGTTTTGTAGTGTAGATTGCAGAAAAATGGAATATTATAATTTTTGCCTATTTTAGCTCTATTCAGCCCAAAGCGTGTAATATCTTTCTCATAATGTAAATTGACAACCTACTTATACATCTGTCGTGTGAAATTTTGTCATGGAGACATCTTAAAATAAAATTTGTTCTTGTACCACCCTGTATAGGACTTCTAGCAGCAAAATATTACCCCTTACCCTGCCGAAAATCGCATAATATTTTCTCATCAGTATTAGTCTGTGGGCTAGCATAGCCCCCCGTACACCCCCACCTTTCATGTTAACATATTGTTTTAAGTCCTCCTATATATCCTCTTGACGAAAAAATATCTTAGCATTGAAAATTTTGAGACGAACTTGCCGTTTGAGGCTAATATTTACACCCTGTCGCAGCTTTTTGAGGATTTTTGATTTTTTTCAATTTTTGTCTTTGCGAGCATTAAATGTATACTAAACAGTCTTGAAAGTATATCAATATTGCATCAAATGAAAGCTTATAGTATTTACTTTCAATTGAATACAAGATATATACACTTTGTGGCTACCAAATTTTGTCAGACGTGAAAAACCTACCCCTCCCCCTTCCTGAAATGACAAAAAAAGACATGTTTTCCCTTAAAAGTTTAGATAAAAAAATATTTCGTACTAAACTACGATCTTTTTTATACTAAACCAAACAAATATATCACATTTAATAAATCAAGCACTAGTAATCCTTTATGAAGTGATCTTTGTGGCCAAAATACTTGAAAAATGGGATATTTTCAACTTTGCAGATTTTCACAGGATTTTGCTTATATCTTAATTTTACTAATAAAATAAAGGATACCGCATCATAATGACGGTGAATTTTTGTATCTGGGTACTATAACAATGTAAAAAAGGCATAATTATGTTCCTTCTACCTACTGATTAACAAATAAATAGCAAAATATTAGCCCTACCCCTCAAAAAAACAAGTAAAATTTGATGAAAGTCGGTTTATTTCCTTAGAAACATGGTAGGGCAGGGTGACATTTTTATTTGCCCTGTAAGATCTTTCAATTCTTTATTTAAACAAATCATATGAACATCATCTAAGAGGATTTAAATTCTACCAATGTCGGAAAACATGAAAAATGGGTAATTTCTGATTTTCAGAATTTCTACAGAATATTCCTTATTGGCCAGGTTAAGCTGCTTTATGGGAATTTTTGTCCAATCAATATAGTTTTATCTGAATGCTAAATGTATTATGATTTATTTTAAAAACCATTAACCCTCATATATGCATATTATGATGCCCATTTTAGCCAAATTCTACCCCTATCGCTTTCTGTCAAATCTGCAATATTTTCCTCGACTAAAACGCCGGCGACTTGTCGTGGAATGAAATCACCAGACACCCATTTGATTTTGGTTCAATCACCCCATCAACACACTGCCAACCATAGTCATGAGTAGGCTCCGGATATAACGGTACTGGTTTTACAATATGGGCTCCTTTCCAAATTCCTACCTGATAGTTACAACAAGCAGTTAAAGCCTCCATCTGCTCTGAAATTTGCCAGGAATCTCCAATGTGTGCAAGAGCACTTTGGAATTGGGGTGACTTTTATCATGTCTTAATTGGCTTGACTTTTCCAATCCCCTTAAATGGGCTCGTTGTATCACAGCGTGTGAACGCGTGCAGGCCTAAAAGTGCTGGACACAATTCCTGCTGGTACTACTGTGCTAATTTGGTGATATCTATCAACCATTCCAGTATCAAAGAGAATTGTCACTCCTTGCTATACCCCCACTGCACCGGAGGGGGTATACTGTTTTACCCCTGTCCGTCCTTCCGTCTGTCTGTCTGTACGTCCGTCCATCTGTCTGTCCGTCCCAAGACAAAAATGGGTGTCTGGTGATTTCATTCCACGACAACTTGCCGCCGTTTTAGTCGAGGAAAATATTGCAGGTTTGATAGAAAGCGATGAAAGGGATGATGAATTCGACGATGTTTTATACTCGTTGATTGATGGTGAAGAGGAAGACTAGTGAGAACTGTTTCGCCAATTTTCAATACTGTTTGACCATTTGCAATATTCATTTTTCAGGTTATTTGTTGAAGAATGAAACTGAAATATGGAAATATTGAGTATATCATGTATATTTGTCCCAGTTTTCAAGTAGAGGAAGGTTCAGAATTTGGCTAAAATGGGTATCATAATATGCATATATGAGGGTTAATGGTTTTTAAAATAATGCTAATACATTCAGCATTCAGATAAAACTAAATTGATTGGACAAAAATTCCCATAAAGCAGCTTAACCTGGCCAATAAGGAATATTCTGTAGAAATTCTGAAAATCAGAAATTACCCATTTTTCATGTTTTCCGACATTGGTAGAATTTAAATCCTCTTAGATGATGTTCATATGATTTGCTTAAATAAAGAATTGAAAGATCTTACAGGGCAAAAATTTCACCCTGCCCTACCATGTTTCTAAGGAAATAAACCGACTTTCATCAAATTTTACTTGTTTTAGAGGGGTAGGGCTAATATTTTGCTATTTATTTGTTAATCAGTAGGTAGAAGGAACATAATTATGCCCTTTTTACATTGTTATAGTACCCAGATACAAAAATCAACCGTCATTATGATGCGGTATCCTTTATTGTATTAGTAAAATTAAGATATAAGCAGAATCCTGTGAAAATCTGCAAAATTGAAAATATCCCGTTTTTCAAGTATTTTGGCAAAAATATCACTTCATAAAGGATTACTAGTGCTTGATTTATTAAATGTGATATATTTGTTTGGCTTAGTATAAAAAAAAGATTGTAATTTAGTATGAAATATTTGTTTATCTAAACTTTTAAGGGAAAACATGTCTTTTTTTGTCATTTCAGGAAGGGGGAGGGGTAAGTTTTTCACGTCTGACAAAATTTGGTAGCCACAAAGTGTATATATCTTGTATTCAATTGAAAGTTAATACTAGAAGCTTTCACTTGATACCATATTGATATACTTTCAAGACTGTTTAGTATACATTTAATGCTCGCAAAGACAAAAATCCTCAAAAGCTGCGACAGGGTGTACATATTAGCCTCAAACGGCAAGTTCGTCCCAACATTTTCAATGCTAACTTGTTTTTTCTTCAAGAAGATATATAGGAGGACTTAAAACAGTATGTTAACATGGAAGGTGGGGGTGTACGGGGGGTTTTTGCTAGCCCACAGACTAATACTGATGAGAAAATATGAGATTTTCGGTAGGGTAAGGGGTAATATTTTGTCGCTAGAAGTCCTATTTAAGGTGGTACTAGAACACATTTTATTTTAAAATGTCTCCATGATATAATTTCACACGACAGATGTATAATTTGGTTGTCAATTTATATTATGAAAAAGATATTACACGCTTTGGGCTGAATAGAGCTAAAATCGACAAAAATTATAATAGTCCATTTTTCTGCAATCTACACTACAAAACATGTTTTCTGATGATGTAATGGGTTTAATTTTCCATAAATGCAATAGTTTTAATAAATTCATTATAAATATATCATCAAAGTTGTGCAATATTTTGTCTATTGAAAACAAAAGGCGAAAAATCTCGTTTTTACGCAATTTTATCAGGGGTAGGTATATATTTTTTGCCTGCTATGATTACTGAGCTTCATAAAATATTAATAACTTGTATTCATTTGAACGATAATATAATTAGCTATCCACCAAACCCCAGTTTTTATATTCTAATAGTTGTTCATAAGCTACAAGACTTCAGCAACAGTGAAGAATGAAAAAATCTGAAAATCCGGCAAAATTATCGAAAGGATGTAAAAAAGGGCTCAAAAATGTAAGTTCATCCCAAAATATTCAATGTTAATATGTTTTGTTTTTCAAGAGGATATATAGGAGGACATAAAAAATATGTTAACATGGAAGATGGGGGGGTGCACGGGGTGTTATGCTAGCCCACGGATTAAATACTGTCAAAACAATAAAATAGATATCCCCACTTCTTAAAAGACTACGCCAAGGGCTCTAAAATTACTAATTTACGAAGTATGTATCATCTTGAAAGACGTTACTATGACGTGGCAAAAATGGGGTTCAAAACAGGCGCTGGAAAAACGTAATACCAGTTTGTCTTTGATTGAAGTTTTTAATATTGCATTAAAATGCAGAGTCTTCAAATGTTAAGAACTTTTAAGTGCATCTATTGTGCGTATGTGTAAGGCAGGAAAATCATTAACTAGTATATCCACCACCGTTCTTGGGGGAACTGTTGCCACTCCTGTAAGACAGCAGTTCTTAATTCGTCAATATGTTGACACTTTGGATTGCGTTGGTTAATTTTTCGGCCAATAAAGTCCCATACATGCTCTATAGGGTTCATGTCTGGCGACATCGCAGGCCATGGAATTGTCTAAACATCCTCTTGCTGTAAAAAAATGTTGTACAATTTGGGCTCTATGTGGCCTAGCGTTGTCGTTCATGAACATTGGCCTGTCAGCCAACGCATGATTGTCGAAATGGGGGACTACGCGTGGAGCGAGCACATTGTCACGGTATGCTTGGCCTGTCAGATTACCATCAAGAACGTACAAGTCCAACTTACAGTCAAAGGAAAAACAACCCCAGACAGTTACACCCCCACCCCCAAAAGCAGTTGTGCCCAAAATGTGGTTGTCCTGAAATGAAGTGTTTCGTAGGCGCCAAACCCTTGCACGACCGTCGGTAGGGCGTAACAAAAAACGACTTTCATCAGACCAGTGGACCCGTCTCTATGTGCGAATAGTCCATCCCAAATGATCATGTGACCAGTCAAATCGCGCATGGCGATGACGTAATGTCAACTGTGGACGTTGTATGGGTCGTCGCGCTCGCATTCCCTGATGGTGGAGGAATCTGATTACAGTGCGTGTGTTAATGTGGCCTCCAAACGCTAAATTACCACGAAGTGCACCAGCTGTACTGAACGGCCGTCGCCGCGCCCGTCTGGATATGAGCCGGTCCTCTCTCGGCGTCGATTTGCGAGATCTACCTGCACGTGGACGGTCAGTAACATTCCCCGTTTGACGAAAACGCTGCATCAGTCGTACAATGATGGAATGATTAACCCTGAAGTGTCTGTCGCCCTTCTATGGCTAAAACCACCGCTATGTATGCCACCTTTCTGGTATGGTTAATTTTCGCCGCACCATACCAAACCAATAGAAAAGGAAGCTTAAAACTCTACACAAAAAATTCAGCTTCCGTTCGCAAACACAAATGTTAAAAAGTACACGTGGCACTTTACACACCCTGCCATATACACATAAATAAAAATCGATCAATGACCTGTTTCACAGGTAAGTAAGTATGTGTGTACAGGTGACGAAAACAGCAAACCAATTTGAAATAAGTTCATTATTAGAAAAGATAATATTGAAACAAGTCGGGTGGTGCTTAACTTTTGTCGGACTGTATATATTACAAATCTAAAGAAAGAAATCCAAAAACAGTGCCCAACATAATCCATATACATTAAATTTTATTGATAGGACATATCTTGAAAAGATACATCTCCATTTATTTAAATAACACCCTTGAAACAGAACAGGATTAGAAGAGATATAGTAGAAAAAAGAGCAGTTGCTGTTTACACATTAAGATATATTGCAAGACTACATTATCAAAATTAAAACTCGATGCAACACCTATTTTTTTAAATGTCCTTATGTTATAAAAGAAATAGAAGCAATATCTAACAGATCTGGATTACCAGCTAATATAGAAATACAGAAATCAAATATAATGTTCGGACTATATAGGGGTGAGGATTTAGAGGTCATTTTTAATATAATAATATTTTTCTCAAAGTGGGAAATATGGAAAATATGAAATAAGGTCAAATATAACCAATCCGAATTGGAGATCAACCAATTCTCAATACTTGGAAAAAGAATTCAAAAAAATATGTACAATGCACATTACAAACTTCTCATATTAATTAAATTGATTAAATCAAATTAGAACTTATTAGGAACAACATATATATATTATTTATCAACATAAAGCTCATGCATGGGTAATAATTAATATTATATCTTCTAATTGTGTATATTATGATGAAATGCAAACACAAATGAGTATACATATAAAGGATGTATAAGTGGACTTTTTTATGATGTAAAACAGGGACTCTTAATGTGCAACCCTGGACCATTAAGGTTATTATAAACAGGAGATTTTTAAAAATGATATAAAAAAACAACTCAATAGGGACCATTCACCGCTTCTTAGATATTTGTTGTTGATAAAAACAATTCCCCAAAATGTTTTTCATTATTTCATTTCATTAAAGCGAAATTACGAAAACTACTTATTTGTGAACAAAAGCACATATAAGTAATCAGTGGGGAGGAACTTTTCAACCAATAAGTGGTGTAATATGCCAGTAATAACATTATTATCCATGTCCATTGCTTATATACTGACACTCACTGACCAATATTATTTTCATTTTATTACACTTGTTAATTTTCTCTATCTTATAGAAAACTTTAAAATTAAAAATAAATGAACCAAAACATGAAGTCCATGTTATAAAGATATGACAAAGGATCATGTTATAATCAAAGATGATTTTTATTCAAGCACTGAGTCTGACACTGACAGTGATGAAAATGAGTGAATCTATTTGATCATCTACACTTAAATAGTGACGGTGTGTTCTAACTTCTATTTGTGAATTTTAGGCATTTTTTCTTCAGTTGTTTTACATAATTATATTCATTATTAATTGATTTCTGAAAATTTCATTACAGGTATAGTTAATTTGTTTTTGTGGTGGGATCTCTATCTGTGTATCAGTTAGATTGATATTTTTGTTTATTTGATTTTTTCATCAACTGTAACTCATGATATAACATAAATCTCTTCATAAGAAATGTTCAGTAGATTGCATCTTTGTTTCTGTGATAGCCACAGAGGAGCTCTATTGGTACAAGTGTATGCATTTAACTTACTTTCATTGGTTTTATATATGTATGTACATGTCCTAATTTCTTGTTTCTAGTTATCTGTACTACTGACGGTAGTGCACAATGTGCAATATGTTTGTAAAGAATACATATGGATGAGAAAGTCAAGTATAATAATTAAAGATCGTATAACAATGTTAAAATAAAAGGTCAGGTCGAAACGGCATTTAGATACAATCAACACAATCGCTGAAAATATCTTCATATGATATATTGTAGATGTTGTTTCCTTTCAATAATTATATTCGTGTCATTAAATTTAAAACTTATTCAGTAAAATTATGTAAATTTGTTTCATGATATATTATATTCTGAAAACGCATAGTTCATAGTAGTTCAATATAAATGTCCCTCATGTTTCAATTGGCAAAATGAGGGCCGTCGTGGTCGTGATCATATGGTAGTTGGATTTACAACTAAATATGCCATCAGTGCCTATCACCACTAACATTGTGCGGTCGAATCCCATTCGATGGTTTTCTCCGGGTACTACTGTTTCCACCACCAATAAAACTGACCTCTAAGATATAACTGAAATATTGTTGAAAGTGGCGCTAAACATCATAACTCCTAAATCGTACTTGGCAAAATAATTTTCTTTTATGTATATGTGCTTCACATTTTTACTTGTCCATCCAAAATAGATGTTTATTCAATCGTCCTTACATTGATATTCTCTGTTTTAAGCTTACCATTTAATACATAAAAGGGCTCGGGTGGCTCAGTGAGTTAGGTAGTCGGATTACCTAACAAAGCATACAAGCCTATCACCAATACGGCGTGGATACGCGCCCGGCTTTGTAAATTACAAAAAAGGGTGCAGCCGCAAGTAATAAAGTTTATCAGTTGCTTGCCCATGATCGGTGGTTCTCTACGGGTACGCGGGCTTCTTCCACTACTAAAACTAGTCGCCATATTCATATGAGTTACTGCAAGGTGATTTTAACGTCCAAGAAACGTAACATACTCAATAGACGAGCCACTCATTTATGTCCAGTAAGAAGGGCGAGTTGTGTATTTGACTCGTCCAACACAACAAGGGAACTCCTATCTCGGAAGTCATTTTACCCACTATATTTATTGGGTACTCCACAAGATTCGCTTTACTATTTTTGGTAATGTTTTTTTTTTGAATTTTTTTAAAGTAAGAAAAATAATTAACTATCTCCCTATCCACCTCAAAACTTGCAAAGTCGGGTAACATGAACACTGGTTGGCAAAATACAATGTTCAAAGCGAAATGGCATCGTTTCAAGGTAACCAACTCAGTGAGTACTTGTTATTAACACCAAGTAAGCGATTATGTCAACCATGTCATCGCGAGTAACGCTTTGATGGGGTGACGGTGTCTGTCTTGTACTAGAACAACACATCCAGTTGTAATTTATTAGGTCAATGACACAACAGTGCGCATATTGACATTTCATTCAACTCAAACACATTATTCTAACATTCTCAAAATCATTTGCTCATTTGCTTTTAACTGTATACTTAGCGAAGAAGCTATATACCATAATGTATTAATGCTTCGTTAATCCTGACCATTGATCGAACGGTAAATCGCACACACGGTCTTCCTATCTCCAGTTGGGGTAGGCACACTGATCATTACTCTCGGTGAGGTAGTATACTTCGAAAAACATACACAAGTTATAAATAAGTTAACTCGATTTTTCTAATCTGCTTAGGCCCTTTGGCTGTGGTTTTATTGCTTTCAAAGATTTCAAAATTATTTGGCTCTGAAATATTTTGGATTTGAGAGTACCTGATGAAGGTTATTTCGGAATCGCGTAGCACGTCAACCACACTGTCATCTTCGAACTCAAGAAACATTAGGAAAAAAAACCACAACTATAAAATGGATAAATAAGGAGAGAAGTTGACCGGCCATGTCTCTTTATGAAATTTCGACTCTAGTAAATCAAACGTCCCCGGATATACAACAGAAACACACAGTCCTCTGTTATCTGATACAGCTTCATCAATATTGATTTTCATCGGTATCTGTATCAGTCTGAACCCGATTCTGTGGCGTCGGTCATCTTGAGCTAGTCCGATGAATAATGACGTCATTTATCAGTATGACGTCATTTAAATTTCGATATTATGAATTTCAAATAAAGGGTCGTTACGTCTCTATTGAAATATATATTTACTGTGTCAATAGCGAATTGTGGTTTTGCATATAACACTCTTTTATCAATGTCTGTCAAAAACGACAAAAATGTCGCCTTGACGTTCTAACGGTAAACGACAAAAATCGTGTGATCAAGCTCGAGTCGGGTCAAACCAAAGACATTTGCTGTTTCTCCTCTAATTACGCACTATTAAAGAGTACGAAGAAAGGATCGTAGTCTTAGAATTAAGATAATGTGTCCTGGTGGAGCGACTGATGCTATTATTAAGTGAGCAAGCATTATAAAAATCTAACTCTAATTGTACATTTCACCTCATCGAAAAAAACAACAACCACTCCCTAGGATGCCGCACGGAACAACCAATCCGTTATAAAGAAATATATGTATATCAATTTCTTATGTAATGATAAAATTATAGTTTTAACTTAATCGTGTTATTTCCATACCGATAGTGTTGTAATTAAAATTATATTTAAACAGTCTCAGACAACAAAGATAACAGAATACCGTTAACTTTGGGAAACAGAATACAGGGGAGTCTACTCAAGACCGGTAAATTTACCTTTAGGAACTCTATGCCATCACGTTTATCAAACTTTCATTTTTTAATAAAAAAATTTAGGAGCGAACAGTGTTTGATAAGATAACTTTAACATCTGTGAAACGTGACGTATTGTTCATGCAACATATGACGCAAGCTTTAACATTGTAGCTGACGAATGCGGCAAGACACCGACATTGTTGTGTTTCATAGGAAATGAATATAATATTGTCAACCACTCTGGGGAGCCAATACCGAACTGCACAGGTACAGGATTTTAATCGTTGGTGTTAAACTTTACTTTAAAGTACATGATGTAATAAAATATATTCTATTACGGACAGACGGACGATGGTTTCCTTATTTACTCTTATTTCTTCCAACAATAGCACCTGAGTACACACCTGGTCATGGCGTCCGTGTTGCAAATCTTTTTAGTTTTTTGTGTTGTCCTATTTTGTTTCCGCGTTGTGATGTCCGTTACAATTTCCACACAAAAACGATGTTCAGTTCGTCTTTACCTCCAGGTGTAGGAGGGCTAATGTCTTATTTACGTTATTTGTGTTTGTTTGTGCATAGTGGTGAACAAAGCATATGGTGTTGTGTATTTGCTTTGTTTATCTTCGTCTTGTGTACCCTATGTTGCCAGTATCTCTGGATTGTCCATTTCATTACCTCGTCGGTATTCTCTAACGTTTATTTTAAGAAAATGTCAATTAAATCAAGGCGGCCATTTCTTTTCTTTGAGGGAATATGTGTAAATAGAGAAAACAGCGTCCGTCCGTCCCTCCGTAATATGACAGATTTTATCACATCATGTTATATCGAGTTCAGTTCATAATGTACAGTATTCACAGCATTTCAGAAACATAGCAATGTAAACAAAACAGAAAAGCAAATAGAAATGATATTAAGAAAATTTTGAAGGGGCAATCATGAAGATTTAAAAGCATGCTACTTAAAATTAGTATTTAAAAATAACATCTATAAACTACATACATTTCTGCTTTTGTGGATAAAAAGCATCTAAATCGAACATAAATTGACTGCAGGATAATTGTTTAGAACATAAAAGGAAATAAAATTAGTTCTATGAAAAGCTTGAAGATACCAAAGGTGCAATGCAAAGTCGTAAATCGAAGAATGACAGACAATACAATGGCCAAAAGAAAAAGGACAAAAGGATCTACAAAGCACTATACATAAAACTAAAGAGCAACACGAAACTCACTAAAAACTGTGGGCGAGTAGAGGTGCTTCGGAAGGGTTAGCAGTTCCTACTCCACAAGTGATACCCGTTGTGTTACTGTTAATAATGAATAAACGTTAGAGAATACCGAAGGGGCAATCAAAAATGAACAATCCAGAGAAACTGGCAACACGACGAAGACAAACAAAACATTAGAAAACCAACCAATGTTATAGAACATTTTCAAATGTACGAAAATAGAATGATACCTATGATGCAATATTGTGTAAACAACCAATAATTTAACAATCAATCTTGTTAAAGGTAAAATAAAATTAATATGATTAAGTACATTGTGTATGACTAATTTTAAAGAAATGTTGTTTACTGTAGTCAGACATACCGATAGTACGCCTGGATCCATCAGCACATCAACCAATACTGGCACAATATACGTTTTAAGTGTTTTATTCGGTGTCAGTTTGTTTCTAGTAGTATGTTTTTACTCTACACATGTAAGCAAATGTTTTAACTACTTTTTAGCTCAACATACCATAAACTTAGCTATATTTTGTCATTATTATACATACATCGTCCGTCAGTTAATTGTCTGTCGTCAGTCGTTGTCAAATTTGGATGGATTATATTTGATTTATATTTTAATTTATTGTTGTACAATCAACCCGCCTTAAATACATGACCTAAACAAATATCACGACATATAGCGTTGTAGATCTAGTTCCTGGATTAGGACAGGCACACAAATGTGGCGTAGTAAAACCGTTTAATAGAGATCCTAACTATCCTCCTCTTGATAACTGGATCACGAACGACAATCCAGTTATAAACCTACTTAAAGTGTTTTTTGTCATAAACCACACAGAACATTGGTGCAGAAATAAAGTAGAAAGTTGATATACACACAGACGTACATAATATCTATCATTCCACCAATTCCCAGTCACACATGCATACCGTACTTACAAAGGTGGTTGTAAACAACAATAACAGCAACAAAGGCAGATTCGCTTCACCGTATTTGAATTGTTTCATATTGGGTCATTTATGTGATTTATCCCATTAGGTCTTCTTCATACCTCGACCTACTACTAGTAACAAGAGTAATTCGACGGGTGCCACATGTGGAGTAGGAACTGGTCACCCTTTAAAAACACATGAGTTCACCACCCCGGTTCTTACAGGGATTCGTGTTGCACGATCGTTAGTTTTCTATGTAATGTTTTGTAGATCCTTCTTTGTCCCTTTGTCTCATTGTATTGTCTGTCATTCGATTTACGGCTTCTGATTATCCCTTATTTATCTTTTAACTTTTCTTTCAAGCAAGCACCCAAAAATATGCATATAATAAGGCTATGCAATTCGAATGTCGACAGACGAATTTGACCACCAAAATATCCGAATATTCGAGTTAATCTGCATTTATCCAAGCTAACTCAGTTGATCGGTATTACGGAAGGGTAAAATATGCACTTCAGGTTATCTAAGGAAACAACTTGTTCGGAACGACAATGCTATGCTGAAGTCTTAGTGCGTATGACTTGAATTATTCATTTTCGTAATATTATTTTTTTATTTAAATAAGTTACATTTGAGAAAATTCATTTACAGAAAAATTGTATTTTATTATAATATTCTCATTTTCTTAAATTCACAAAAGGAATTCCGACACACGATGGGTGCCATTAATGGATCGGGAACTTCTTGCCCTTCCAGTGCACATGAGTTCATCCCGGGTTCGTGTTACTCGATATTTGTTTTTCTGTGTATTGTTTTGTAGATCGTTGTTTGTCCTTCAGTCCATTTTCTTTTGGCCATTGTGTTGTCTGTACTTCTTCGATGCATGGATTCTGACTACCCCTTTGGTATCTTCAAATTCGTCTTAGGACAAGATGTGTTTTGTGAAAGCCAGGTTCCTTACAAGTAATAGTTGCAACTTATAGCATAAATGAGTAATGTTAGAGTGATCGTTGGTGTTATAAGACAAAACTGTCCGACACTATTCACAATCTCCCCGCCGCATCCTCATCCCAGCAGGCACACAACGTCATGTCACCGTTTTTATCAACTATTTCAAACGCTTAAGGGAATACGATACAGTAGCAAGGGCAGATAATTACATTGCCGAATATACGCCTGTTGTTTTCGCGACGCCGAAATTGATGATGTCTAGGTTTGTCATGAAAAATGCACGGTTTTTGTTCTGTAGCTAAAAAACAAAATAAAATTCATAAAATTCTATATAAAATCATTGCGAGAATATCATGACAAAATATTAAGAAAATATCAATTGGCATTGTTTTTCTACATGAAGAAACCGTTATATAATCCATATTCCACAAATAGGTAGAATTTTTGGACTACTTAATCTATTATTGGCAATGTACATGTTCATCATCTTTGAACGAAATTATCATAGGAAGCTATTGCAAAAAACCGGATGCAATTATCGTTACCGTTTTGCAATTGTGATATTTTCTTTACCGCTATAAAAATCCGTATTTTAAAAATTTGTCGAAAAATGGTCGAAATTCGATCGTAAATATCTCGAAAACTAAGTCACGAAGGTATATTTTTCTTTGCATATTTGGAAAGAGCATGTCGAAATTGACCAAATCACGAATTTTCATGAAAAAATAATTTGGCAATCCCTACTGTATCGTATTCCCTTAAAATACGTTTTAGGGTGCTGGGTACAGCAATAAAAACACAAATATATTAACCGATACAGGTCACATTTTTACCTATGTAGTTCATTGATTGTAATAAAAACGTAGATATCTAATTTAGTGTGCGCGACGGATTTCTGGAATAACCTTCAGCAGATACGTTCAAAGCTAAACTATTTGAAAGTCAAATGATTTAAAAGTCTTAGGGAGCAAGAAAACCATACGGCCTAAACAGGATGGGCAAACTGGGCTAATGTACATATGCATGGAGTAGGAGAACCTTAGTTTTGATAATAATTACTTAATGTAAGACCTGTAAATTTCGATAAAATATATATTTAATAAACCATGTAAGTGAAGATACATGTTCTAATCCTGAATATAATTTAAATGCTGCTCACGTTCCAATTAGCAAGAAACATCAACTATATAATCATTTTGTAGGGAAACGTAGATATTTTCTAAAGAGAAGAGAAATTATGATCATGAAAACTGACGACAGTGTTGATTCCGATGATGACCAAAGTCAACCTTAATACGAAATGGTTCCATTGAACATTGGTATATAATGGAAACAATATCATGAAATCAAGAATATCAATTATACTGCAATTGGTAACTTTACAGCATTGATAAAGGGGGTCGTATAAACTTTTGCTTTATACTGGACAATGTCCTGTATAAAGCATTTTGGCCACGCCCCTTTTTGGAACTTTTGCTTTATACTGGATAATGTCCTGTATAAAGCATTTTTTAAATGGGGATCCATGACATAAAAAGACACCATACCTATATTGTCTAATTATAAGACAGTAGTAATAGTAATAGCAATAGAAACATTGCATACTCCATTAATCAGTTATACATAGGAGCGTGAAATATTTCTATCCCTATTAATATTACATATTTTTATAACTAATTAATCGGGGAATGATCACAGATTTCGTTTGGTGGAAAGCGGTAACTTTAAAATTTACAAAAACAAAAATATAAAAGATTACTGTGATATAAATTTTATATAAGTCTCAAGCTAGCGACCACTAAGCTAGCGACAAATAAGGCGATATGTCTCAAACCAAAAAAAAAAAAAAAAAGAGTAAACTGTACTTTTAAAGATTAAAGACATGGGCGATACATTTTGCGTTTTATTTTACACGTTCACCCGAACATAAAATATTTCTTTTTTTACTGTGCTAAATAACGAAGACACAAATAGTTTTGGAATGGTGAGCTTACAAAAACAACTTTAAAGACATTTCATCATTCTAAAAACAAATGATATTTAATTTTTTGTGGAGGAGGGGAGGGCTCTTTAAATATCCCATGAACAATTCTCAACGGCAAAGTTCTTGCCCACTTGGGGTTTAAATCAAAGGTATTGCACGTGCCTTTTACCGACTTATGTGCATGTGTGGGTTTCTGCACCTCAAGCCCACAGCAGGGTGTCAAATATCAACAAAGTCTTGCAGTGAAATGCCATGCGCTGGGACATTCCCTACTCTACAAACAGCAACGTCATTCTCGGAATTTCCGTCTTCATAGATCATGCATCTAGACCTCCATAAAGGATGCAAAACAATTAAATGCAATCAAATTTGGGCTCAACATAATCCCTGCATATTTACCTGCAACTACCATTGTTTATGCCATTCCATTTAATTTTTTTCTTCAAACTACAACAAAGCGAAAGGAACTTTTTTCTTTAAAAGGGACTGCTATATGTTCTAAGCTCTGATTGGTGAATTAAATTGGTGATCTGACACCTTTAAATACACAATTTAAAAATAAATAGACAAAACAAAATAATATTATTTATTAAATAAATGTGACACGTGCACGCACATGCGGGATTTAGATTTTGTGTATTTTTTTTTTATAAAACTTATTGCTACAGTTTTCTAATGTTCTATATTTACATTTTATAGTTGTTGAGATGTCTTCATGTGGACCTGAATTCTAGGACTTAATTTTGTTTGACAAAACGCTGTCAAGTCCAAATTATTTACCGGTTTACATGAAAGTAAATTATTTGTTTTATCTGTGTCTATCTAAAGTTTTTTTTGTAAGCTCGTCATCCCAAAAATGTTTGTGTCTTCGTTATTTAGCCCAGTAAATAAAAGACATATTCTATGTTCGGGTGAACACGTGAAATAACACGAAAAATGTATCGCCCGTGTCTTTTACTCACCTGAGCTCCTGTGTGGGATTCTGCACATCAGGTCCACAGTGGGTGTCAAATGTTAACTTTGTATTGTGTGGGCGGTGTGTCTGTGTGTGTGTGGAGGTGGGGGGGGGGTGCTCCAGAAGTATTTCTGTATGCCCAGATGTCGATTCATTCAGTTGGATATGCATTTACGGTAATATAAATTAATCTTAGAGTCATATGTCATTTTATACGTGTTTTGATTGTTTTAAAAAGTTGAGGTTATTTGTCAATGAATGGAATCTATAAATAGACGTCGTTCTCGATTATTTGCCTTATTTTGAACAAGTAAATATAGTTTTCATTAGCATAGCAAAAAAAGTTTGAATTAATATATAAGGATTGATCGAAATTATTTGTTCAGTTCATTCGAAATAACCTCAATCAGGTTTTACACACCCTTCCGTAACCCATTGCGCGGGTTACACGGTGTTTACAACCTAACTGAGGTTATTTCTTCATGAACCGAACAAAAATTGTGATCAATTCTTAAATATTTTAAAAGTACATTTTACTCTTATTAATTTTTTTTAGTTTTGAGACATATCGCCTTATTGGTCGCTAGAAATTGGTCGCTAGCTTGAGCCTGGTAATAAAGAGGGGGGTTGGGATGACGAGGGCTGGGATCCAGTTAGCGGTTTGACTCTGGCACATGTGTGTGCCTGTCTCAGGAAAGGACCCGCATTACAAATATTGTTTTTATGTTCAATGATTTGAGGTGATAGGTGGTTGTTCGTTTTGTTGACATTGGTGGAATTGTTGATCCAGACTGTTTAATGAACCAGTGGCAGTAATATAAACCTTGATATCTAATTAAAATATGTTGCAATTAAACGTAGATATCAAATCTAGTGCTCACAGCGCGTATCTGAAATAACCTTCATCAGGTACGCTCAATATCGAAAGCCAAACAATTTAAGGTTATGGGGCAATACAACCAAAGGGCATACACAGAATAGCCATTTTGAACCAACAATTTAACTTTTAATGAGTGTGAGAGAGGGAGGTGTTTCCCGCTACACATGTATTTTTTTCACACGGAGCAAAAATCGGATTTCCTTGACATGAAACATTTATATTTTTACTTCCGAGATGTCTTATTTAAAAGTTAAATGATCATTCCTTAGATTCATAGACATATTAGCAAGCAGTTTAAATGTGAGTCAAGTTACGTGAGCCTAATATAACAAAGATAATGCAATACCAATTGATATACATTTTGTATACCCATTACACAAATAGTGGTTCCTTTCTTGTGCTCAGTTAAGATAAAATGTGATTGTTCGCTTTTGTTGATATCGATGGAAGTGATGACCATCACTGTTTAATTTTTTTTTTCTTAAAATGGGTATTATACAAATCAGTAGAAGACACCTATATTAATTTCATGTCCCATATTTTTCTTTTTCAGTTGTCTATTCAAAACTATTGGAAATTCATAATAAAAGACCAATCAGTGCCGGGCTCAAAACACATAATGTACAAACCTACAAAGAATTAACCGAGCTAAACCATGTTTATTTATTATTTGCTCCAGAAGGTGGTTGACATATATGGTATTTGTTAAAACGGAAACACATTCCTTAGTCATATTGTTAAAACATGTGATGTCATTAATTGCATGGAAAATGATTATTAATATACAAATCTCGTTATCTCGAACCACAGGGGACCGAGAAAAGAATTCGAGTTATCCGTAGTTTGACTAAAGAGGAGTGTAAGAACTCGATGTCCATGAAAGGGGAAGTAACCCCGTTTGGAAAGTTGTGTCAATATCCCGACCTCGTGATCATGTTTATAGTTTTTGATACCCATATTGTATGTAATTTGGAACGTGAATGTTTGTTTTCAAATTTTATTTGCGTTGACAATATCGATGTTGCATACTTCCTGTGTGTGTGTGTGTGTGTGTGCGTGTGCGTGTGCGTGTATGTGTGTGTGTTGTTTTCCTGTGTAATAAAAATCGGTAATGTTTTAGCTATCGTTGAGTTACAATGATACGACCATTAATCAGCTTAAAATCAAATGTACATAAAAGAATAACTTTATTTACAAGATAAACTCACGTTCATTCATACAAAAGAATCATCAACAATTGTAACATGGCAATACTAAAATTTTGCTTTTATTAGAAAAATACGAAATATTTAATTAAACAAATTATCAATGTAACACACTCAAAATGTTATGAAATATCAAGCATTAATAAAAACATTTAAACACAAATGACTCAACCTTTGTTAGAATGAATTTCTGAAGATTGACAAAAACTTGAAATGTCACTTTCAACAGTACACAGTTTATATAAATGTTGTTTCATCAAAAAAAAACAAAAAAAAACGAGCCACTACGTTGAATTGCATTAATGCATTTTCGGATTTTTCGCTGCACTCAAGATGGTCTCTGATTATGTCGCATGCTGCTAAGACCTCCTCCATCAGTCTTTTGACGGGTGCTGATGTTGTATCATCTTCCTGGTTGCTGGTGTCGCCGATCTCGATGTGGCATGCTGAGCTAATTTCTTGTACAATGTTGTCATCGGTAATGATGGCGGATGATGGAATATCGCTGTCAATCGTTGCGTAGTTTTCAACGGTAGTACCGGGTGCAAATCCAATGTTGAATATTCTAGAAATCGGAATATCGTAGTCAGGGTCTTCTTCGTCGCCGGACTCGGTGGCTACAGCTCGATTTAATTACGAATTTCGCATGGAGGAAGCAATTGCTGATAGAATTGTGCTAGTATTTGAACCCCATGCTTGACTTAACATACCGAGAGCATCCAAAACACTAATTTTCAAATCTGTTTTATTATCAACGGCCCTAAAAACAATTTGAATGACAAGTTTGCGATAATACAATTTTAAATTTCGAATGACACCTTGGTCCATAGGTTGAATTACACTTGTTGTGCTTGGTGGTAAAAAAAACCCAATTTCTAATATGACGGCCTATATATCGTCAACCAGTATATGTCGGTATATATCTACGTTTAGCACCTGCGCATTCAAGTTATCGATTGGAAACAAAACAACATAATTTAAAAAGTTTCTGTAATGAATAAAAGCCTACAAGGCCGTTTTCGTGAGGTCATACACAACAATTACACATTATATTACTTTGTTTACATGTATACACAAATATGCGATGAAAATGCACTCATCTGGGGTTTTTCCCGACGGATGTTCCGGCCACCTCCCACGTGAAATTTTATTACGAGGGGGCACTTATTAAATCTGTTTTGTGTCATTAAAGTAATTGAAATACATATTTGAATATATTATTACTCACACAATAGGAGTTTGATTCAATATATGTGCTCAAATTGCGCTGATTCTGTCATCATATGTGAAGGGGGCAAAACGGAACAGCCGTTATGTGGCGGATTCTAAGATATCAAAGGGTCATAAAAATTACCGTATTTGTCATATTAGAAAAGAAATAATTCATGACAGCCGTAGATTTGTGTACATTTAACCATTGGTTGGGCATTTATGTTCGTATTTTATCTCTCGTTACCGCTCGGAAAAAAAAATCGAATATAAATGCCCAACCCATGGTTAAATGAGTACAAATCTACGACTGTCATGAATTATTTCTTAAATAATCGATTGAAGTCCTGGAACAAGTGAATGAGCAGGACAATTGTCAACTATCATCACAATTGATTTTTTCAACTTTGTAATTTTCTTATCTAATTCATGCAACCAATCAATACACATTTATGATGTCATCCATTCCTTTTTGTTAGCCAGATATTATGTTGTTAAATCTTAACATTTTTAAAACACTTAAGATTTTTAGATCTTCCAATCACTAAAACTGGCAATTTATCGCTACCAGGCATATTGGCGCATACAATAGCTGTTAAACGATCTTTACTTAATTTGCCACCGTGACAACTAACATTTTTAAATTCTAAAGTTTTTTCAGGTAGCAACCTGTAAAAATATATACATACTAAGGTAAATTGCTATAATTTAATATACATAATCCCAGTATAGTAATATTGGAAAAATGAAAAATAAAAAATAAGTTTGTACGTCTTTCTCATACGATATGTACCATCGTAATGAGAGCACGTGTTTGGTATTGCCTATGAAATATGATAACATCGTGACCATATTGAAACTAAAAAAATGAATAAATTTAAACAGTTTGTATAATTCCATGAACTATAATAGGTTAGTGATATATAATTAGATATATAGCTATGGAAGGTTTGTCACTTGACATTGTGAAAGACATGCAAATCATAATTTAAATCCGCCTTTTATACCTATGAGGATAAATGTCTCAAANCCTGATATACCCCGTGATAAAGTCAGTCCCAAAAACCAAAATGCCTAATATTCTGTTTATCGGTAATTTATAATTAATTTTCAAAAAAATAATCAAATGAATTCTTTAAAACGATATTTTGATGGGATTATATTTTTGCGGATGGATCTTGTTTTTTTAAATGTGATTCGGTTCTGGCGCGCGAGGTTCATTCAAAAACTAGTTAACGAGGCGGCAAGATGTGTTTTTTAACTACATTTTGTATTTGACGTGTGTTATACATTATGATGGTTTTGTTGGATTGAAGTGTGTTTTGGAAATTATAATGTTCGAATATGCTACCGGTAAGTAATTTTTGTCATAAAAACTTGTGCTAAAACCGTATCGAATACGTTTCATTGAAATATTCTGAATGTAGGTCAAATCAATAAACATCCATAATAATCCCACTCGGAAGGCATTTAGATTGTCTGTTATTAATTTTAGAAAGTTAATTACAGACACCGACACAAAGTCTGTCTTTTTACTAAGATTAGCAGATATGCATGTATAAATATAGACGAATTTAGATGTATCGACGATATGATTGTGAGGGGGGGTTCTTATGAAATTATGTACAACAAATGTATATATTTGTATATCCAGAATACAGAAGTTTTAGTTGAGTCTCCCTCTTACTGATCAGTGCTATGTTGTATTAAATTTTAGCTCTTTTCTGTAATTGGATTGATTTCAATTTTAAATCATCATTAGATATTGCAATGTTTTTATCTAACAAACAAACAAACAAAACAATATGTATCGTATAAGCCTAAGGATGTTCAATCTTTACAAAGTAGTTATTTCTTGGTTTTGAGGGATGTTGATTATTCAAATAATATGGCTAAACGTTAAATGTTTTGTTTAAGATAGTAACGAAAATGACGTTGACCTTTTCCCGTATTATTGATTTTGATGACGCAACCAATCTTGTTTTTTTTAAATAAGTATATTCATGCGCGGTAGTTGACGCATGCCTAATTGTGGACTGACCTAATAATTTTGATATCACGTCCAGTACGTTGAGATAAGCTTTATCAATCGACACACTTCAAAGGAAAACTACACAAATTGCCGATAAATATAATTAGATATATAGCTATGGAAGGTTTGTCACTTGACATTGTGAAAGACATGCAAATCATAATTTAAATCCGCCTTTTATACCTATGAGGATAAATGTCTCAAAGTTTCAATCTTATAATCAGTCTTTCCCTTTTACCGAATGTTTTTATACGACACAATACATGAAAGACAATTTCGGCGGAAATTACGTAATTAACATAATCCGTATTTTACAATGATCCAAGCGCTACCTGTATGATTGCCACATCAAACGATATTGAAAAAGTCGCAAAAATAAATTATTGTTGGTGATTCAGCTCATTGAATTTAATTAGCACGTGATTGCTTCATTTAAAATTAAAACAGTTTACACATTTCTTTACAATAATAAACATTAACAAAATTGATAAAACTTACCAGAGACGATGAATGACGGAAGCCATAAATTTGACACTTTGACATTTGTTTATTGAGATTAACTATCAGTTCGACATATCGAACATGGTTTGTATTGATTTTTACCTTTTGGACTGAAAAGTTACTTCGAGACAACCGACATTTTGACATATCAAATTTCGAGAAAAATGGAGTCAAATCAGTTGAAATGCACTGGGATTTGTTGGGGAGTTAAAACTTAAAAAAACTAAATCGAGAAAGCCGAAATTTCGAGATAACAGAGTTTGACATAACGAGATTCACCTGTATGTCAAGAATGATATATAAGACTTAACTGTTTTTAAAGTTTCTAGTGGAGCAGGAACTATTTACCCTTCCGGAGCACCTGAGGTCACTCCCGGTTTTTAGTGGGGTTCGTGTTACTCGATCTTTAGTTTTATATGTACATGTATGTTTTGTAGATCGTTGTTTGTCATTTTGTACTTTTTCTTTTGACCATTGTGTTGTCTGTTCTTCTTCGATATACGGATTCTGATTACCCCTTTGATATTTTCAAACTCTTTACGTCCACTTCTCGGAATTTTTAATTGCTAATCGAACATCATCATAAAAATAATAAAGATATTTGTTTTATTCTGCAGTAAATTTCAAGTTGAAAATAATACTGTTATATTATGTCAAAATAATAAAATATATATTTGTTTATATTGAAACTGGAATGATCAATTAAATATATACAATCTGTAAATAATTTGATGTCGGATCCTGAGGTTGACGTTGGGTCTCTAAAAGTTTGCTCGTCTCCAAGGTTGAACTGTACTTAGAACATCTCGCAAATGACCGAATTTCTGTTCCTATTCCCGTAAATTTAGCTCACGCTTCTTACCCGATTATGAGTAAGTGAATGATTGTTGATTAACGCCAACTCAGCGATTTACAGCTATGTCATTGCGAGAACAAGTTGATTTTTAATGAATTGATGATGAGGACCAACACGCTTAGTTGGATCTTTTAAGTGCTAGCTCACTATAGCTAGTTCACTGAAACAACACTCCACCGATAGTATGACAGGTGCCGGGACGGGTTTCTATAACAATGCTGTCACCACCTGTGTTCTAGTAGACATGAAACTATTAACAAGATTATACAACTAATCTAGAAGCAGAGAAATGGTGATATAACTGTATTATTTCAATATGTACTGGATTGGCTCAGTACTTTAATAAATAAAAAAAGGTCCTAACAGGGTCGAAGGAGGCTAAACTAACAAATGCTATAAAATTATACCACAATTCATTCTTATAAGACAAACAAAAGAAAGTAGGACGACGGGTAATCAATATTCACTCACGGTCTAGTCTGTGAATAATATACACGTGTAACTCACGGAAATGTAATGTCAAGTATTAGAGGGTTTACCTCTAAAATTGGAAATCTGTTCTCGTGAACAAGAGATATTGGGACCTGTATCTCATAAGTGAAGTCCTTTAGCCACGTGCTTTGTAAATATCAAGAGTCAACGGTTGCGATAAAATGTGTGTGGACAAATACTCTGATGAACTTAGAGCAGTTATTCACAGGTATAATCTTCAAAACAAACCACACTTAATCTACAATCCCTTGCTATTTAGTGAATAACAACTAGGGATACTAGGTAAAAGCTGCATACCCTAGTGAATTGTTAACAGCAATTTAGTGCAATAAAGTTATTTGTG
The DNA here is from genome assembly GCA_002080005.1 of Gigantidas platifrons. Taxonomy (NCBI): domain Eukaryota; kingdom Metazoa; phylum Mollusca; class Bivalvia; order Mytilida; family Modiolidae; genus Gigantidas; species Gigantidas platifrons. The sequence goes on along the minus strand of MJUT01027958.1, from coordinate 76,608 downwards.
TTTAAAATAAATGTAGATGAGAAGGGTATACAAGCCAATCACAAACCCCAAATGTAGTTGGGAGCACTGAATGTCATCCTCCTGCAGTAACTGCTGAAAGGTCAGAAACAGTCACCCTTCTTGGTTGTGGAAATACTGCAGGAAATTCTATCACATCTTACTTTTTTTATCCTGGGAATAAAATGCACAGTAGATGGATGGATGATTCTACTATGGAACCTGTTGGAACAGTATCTGATAGTGGTTGGTCCAAATCTCAAATATTTTTGGAATATTCGAAACACTATTTGAAGCTGTATGTGCCAGGACAGAATGCTAAAATGTTGTTGTTACTTAATGGTTACAGGTCTCATGTCTCGTTGCCATATATTGAGTGGGCACAGGATAATAACATTACAATTCATGTACTACCAGCACACACATTCCACTTTCTGCAAACAATGGATGTTGGTATTTATGGACCCTTACAAACCATTTATTACAGTCCTTGTCATCCACTGTAATCATGAAAGAAGATGTATGCCAGCTTTCCTGTGCTGCATACATGAAGTCAGCTATCCCTGAAAATCCAATGTCAGTCTTCAAGAAAACAGAGATTTTCCCCTTAACAGAGACATAATTGATAGTAAAATGTTTGCTGCTCCTGATGAAGTGTTCCACAATGAAAATATTAATGAAACTATGAATGAGGCTGTTGTAAATGAGTCCCAATCTGTAGTTGCTGAGGTGGAGGAGGGAAGCCAGGTTACAGAAGAGGAAGAAGGAGGGATGGATGAGCATTGGGCCATCTTATGTTTTGTATTGATGTAAGGGTTGTGAGAACTGGGGGTGAATTTGTGTGTGTCCATTGTAAGTGAGTGTTGGATATTCAACTTTATTGTGTGATATTAAATGTGATTGAAATAAATTGAAATCAATCATTAATTGTTTTACAAAAATATGACAGTATGTAGTCAGTCTAATATATTGTATTGACAAAAACAAAAACACCAAATTCACTGGAATAAATATTTTATTATATGGGTAAGCAATGTCAATATTTGCATCAAATAAATATTGTTTTAATACTTCAATTTCAAACTATTTAACAAAAACATCTTTTGAATTTTTTCAAACAAAACAATTACACAGAAAAATCTAAAATACTATACTTTCTTAATCGGATTTAATTTTTAAGTTTGGTTGGCCTATAACAAAGTCACATGATTTATTTACTACTGGTCGGCCTTATGTCACGTTATACGACGCCATTTGCAAATATATAGTGAACAAATATGGGTCAGTGTTTCATTGTTGTCGATCTTTTTTCTATGGAACATTACACATGTGTGCAAGAATAGAAGAGGAACCTAATTAAAAAGGAAAACATGTTTATTTTTCAAATGTGCAACAAATAATCAAACATTATCCAATGACTGGCCGACTTATGGTCACACGGGGATATAAGTGAGCATGATACTGCATTATGATTCAAAAGTAAATTAAGTTCCACAATTTACAATAACAATATGTCATATATATAATTAAACTTTAAGTTAATTAAGCATTTAATGTACCACTGTATTCAACCGACCAACTTGTGTCGAAAATAAACTAATGCAGATACCACAAAAATAACTTATGTTAAATATTTATCCTTAATTACACCTTATATTAGAATGCTGGATTCTGATTGGTTAATAGCCGTGATATTTTCTACAAATTCAGGCGTTTTTTTTTTTACCTTGCATTGTGAATTTGCAGATTGTTTACTTCATGTAGGTGTATTTGCATAAGATTTAACCTTTTTCATGGTATTTGCAAAATCGTATTTGCCGTTTTTACCCTTCATCGAGAAGCTTGTAACATAATTTGTAAAAAGTTATCAGTTGTACGTTTTATTGCAAAATCGAATTTACCGTTTTTACCCTTCACCGAGATGCTTGTAACAAAATTTGTAAATAATTATAAGTTTTGCGTTTTATGTAACATCATTCGGTAGAATTAAACAGATACACCATGTTAGGCCCTGAAAACGACAAAAAAAGTTATTATTTATTTAGCCAGTGTTTTAAATATTATTCGGTGTAATTAAATAGATATATCATGTTTGGGAAGGGTATTTGCGAAAAATATCAGTCTTGAGACTATATTTCCCTCGCCATTCAGCTAGGGAAATATATCGTCTTTCGACTGGTATTTTTCGCAAATACCCATCCCAAACATGATATATCTGTTCAAAATTCAAGATACAAAGCGTAAAAATTCTGTATTTTCTCGATTATTTCAGAAAATAAATCGATCTATTAACTCATAATGTTGAAAAAAATCCCTATTTTCTTGTGTGTTATTTATCTGATTTGAGAAAGTAACAAAATGTGTTGAATAAAATATTTTGCTCTGATTACTGAAATAACACAGTTCATGATACATTATGGTCTTATTCAATATTCCCTATCATTACAAGTGCATGGACTGTGGAAAAACTAAAAGATGGGATAATTTATAGGGATCCTAAAGGATGAATGAGCATATTAATATCTGACTAAATAGAATAGCTATTTAGATAACAGATAAATATTTACTTAACTGGCTCTTAATTGTGTATTGATATTAGTCTAGAAAAAAATACAACACTTAGATTGATCAGAAACCTGTCTAAAGAATACGCTTAGCAAATTTTAACAAACTTTCAATACAGTGAAAACGACTGCAACGAAAAGATTGAACTTCCCAAAAATCTTAACTCAAGCCAAATGTTCTGCGAATCAAAAATCAGAAATAGTTGAATCATGATGGCTTAAAGTAAAACTGACCAGCAATCTACTGGCTGGTACTGGTGATCACAAAAATTACCAACAACCTGGTGGTTCAAAGAAAAATAAGACAGAGAGTCTGATGGTACTAAGGAAAAATGCGAGCCTGAAATTAAAGGGTGCGTCCTTTTTACATAGGACAATTCAAAGCGGAGAAAACAATCAGGACGATTTACCGGATAAACGAAGAATTAGAAACGGGCCTGAAAAAATCGCAACAGAATCCCCATTAAGTGAAAAATATGTACAATACAAATTAATCAATATGTATACGAATGTAAGAATAATATATTTACATATTTCAACTAAATTCTATATTCCTTTAATACAATAATTCATAAATAAATATATTTACAACTGCGATTGTTTTCATACTCGTTTACTACAACTCCCATTTTCAGTACACACGGGTGACTGAGGTCACGAGGTTAATTAGGTCACACACAGTTCACATAATTTACATATCACAATATACAGTAATGGCGACATCCAGTAGGGAAAGCAAAGTCGCACTGAAACATTATCAAGGAAATCTAAGAATAAAATCACTGGGAAACTTGTATAAATGGACAACTTAAAACATGAGGGAATTTACCACAACAATGAAAAGGTATGACATTCGTTTAATTTGATAAAAATCAATCGGAAGTAAGAAAACGTGTCTGGGACAAATTTGAACACGAGGATTTCAGTGTTTTTTGACAGGAACGTGGTCTAAATTGTTACAATAGACATGTCGCTCCACTCGGAAACATTATCCTGATTCCGATCCAACCAGTCATTGCTCATTCTCCTTAATGCTGCATGCTTAGTGGAGAAGCAACAGATGCCTATTTCATAGTCTTTGGTTTGATCCGATTGGTGCTCGAATCCACGATCTATAGTACTCCAGGCGAGCACGCTAAACATTACACCACCGATGCGGTTTACCCGATTATGATTATTTACTAAATTTCGAATATGGGTACCACGAAAGGTGCCACAGGTGGAGCAGGAATTACTCACTCTTTCGAAGCATACTCAGTTGTTTTGCTATGATTTGTGTTGTTCCTTTTTTAGTTTTCAGTGTTCAGTATTTGTGAAGTGTGTTTGTCCATGTATCACGATGGTGTCATTTGGAATACATTTATTATATCTTTTGATCATGTCTGGGTACCATTTAATTTTAGTTATTTAAAGCAACGCATTAGTTAAGTAATTGTAGAGGAAATCAACATTCCCGAAGAAAACCAACAATTATCGGCAGTACATGTATAAATTTCAGATTGAAATAATGTTGTTATAACTTGTGTCCGATCTCCTTTTGCTTTGATATTATGCAAATAAAATATATTTAATTCAGTTTAATTCACATGTGGACCACATCTTACAGTAATGGGAAGATTTCATGAAATGTTGTCTTTCGTATATGTCATATATTCCTCGGGTGTTATCTGAAGATAATGATGATGTTCGTCCTCCATGTCTTGTAAATCTTCATAGCTATGTAGAGTATGATCAACTGTTTTGTAGTCATTGGCAATGGAATTGTGGACTGCTTGGTCGTTACTGGCAGTTGAATTGTGGACTGTTTTATCATCACTGGCAGTTGAATGGTGGACTGTTTTGTCGTCACTGGCAGATGAATGGTGGACTGTTTTGTCGTCACTGGCAGTTGAATTGTGGACTGTTTTGTCGTCACTGGCAGTTGAATGGTGGAATATTTTGTCGTCACTGGCAGATGAATTGTGAACTGTTTTGTCGTCACTGGCAGTTGAATGGTGGACTGTTTTGTCGTCACTGGAAGATAAATGGTGGACTGTTTTGTCGTCACTGACAGCTGAATTGTGGATTGTTTTGTCGTCACTGGCAGTTGAATGGTGGACTGTTTTGTCGTCACTGGCAGATGAATGGTGGACTGTTTTGTCGTCACTGGCAGATGAATGGTGGACTGTTTTGTCATCACTGGCAGTTGAATGGTGGACTGTTCTGTCGTCACTGACAGTTGAATGGTGGACTGTTTTGTCGTCACTAGCAGTTGAATGGTGGACTGTTTTGTCGTCACTGGAAGATAAATGGTGGACTGTTTTGTCGTCACTGACAGCTGAATGGTGGATTGCTTTGTCGTCACTGGCAGTTGAATGGTAGACTGCTTTGTCGTCACTGGCAATTGAATGGTGGACTGATACGTTATCATCAAGGGTATAATGTCTCCACGTAACCGATTGATAAGAGGTAGAATCGATTTCATCGTATTGTGATTCATTCTGATGACTGTAAGTTTCATTAGATATGACGTGGAGGCTTGGATTCCTGTAAGTGAAAAGACTGATTATTATATCTAAAGGAACCCCATTATTAGTCATTAGATAGTTTGCCTTTGCCTCTCATGGTAAGGTGTACTTGATATAACCTTACGATATAATGTTTGTAAGTAGCTCAGAAGGTAGGGGTGGTCTCTGTAGAGATATTTAATGCTTCTCCACCAATGAAACAGACAGCAACAATATACCTGATAATATATTTGTTCAAGTACAAACGTGGATATGCTAATTTAGTGTGCAGTAAGAAAGCAATAATAAAACATGTCGCCGCCGAAGCAGCACTGATTACTTGGCTGTTGATACCATGGAGACTAGCTACCCAGTGGCAGTAATATAAACCTTGATATCTAATTAAAATATGTTCCAATGAAAACGTAGATATCAAATTTAGTGCACACAACGCGTATCTGAATAACATTCATCAAAACCGCTTAAAATCGAAGGACTGGAAAGCTAAATATTTTAAAGTTTTGGGAGCGATAAAACCAAAGGACATAAACATGATAGCCAAAATCGGCAAATGTGACTTATGCCTGAGGGAGGAGAACCTTAGTCTTTGGAACTGCAAATTTCATAAACCATGTCAGTGCCGGGGCACTGACTACTGGGCAGATGATACCCTCGGGAAGTAATAGTCCATCAGCAGGGGTATCAGCTCAGTGGTAGTAATGAAAACGTCGATATCAAATTCATCAGGTACGCTCAAAAGTCCATTACAATATTCGGATCGTCTTTACTTCCAGTTGTTTGTAGTGGGGTCCATGTCTTATTTATTGTATTTGTTTTATTACGTATGGTGGTGTCCCACACGATTTGACTATAATATATTATGAGTAACTCGATGCCTTACCTTTCGCGAGCATCTTGTCTCGCCCCCTTTTTTGTGTAGTGCGTATTGCTCATCTTTTTAATTTTCTGTGTTTTATTTTCTTTGTTCTGTGTCATGTCCCAACATTGCCTGGTTTTCTAGATTGTTCATTCTTGATTACCCCTTCGATTTGTTCTACTGCTTAATTAATGTCATCGGTAATTTTGTTATTGCCCTTTTTTAATAAACATAGCAATGTATTGTTTCTATATTTACCTTGTATTCAAAACTATTTTGTGACCTTTGCACCCTACAATAATAAAATGTCATAGTGTTAGATGAGGTGAAGTTCGATACCTCTCATATTCCATACACATTAATGTTAAGCTATTTCGTGCTATGTATTTTTTTCATTATTAAGTCTAAATGTCGTACACAACGTTGGTGGACATTTTTTATTCTCTGTTTCTTAGTACTACTATTGTTGAAAGGCATTGGTGTCGGTCCATGTGATAAACCCACACAGAGCGTCCTTAAGTGGTGCATAGCGGGATTTCTCGATGTGCACTATCGGTTTATGATATGGAAAGGCTGACCGCGATCAATCCCTATAAATTAATTCAAACTTTTTCTGTTATGATATTGAAAAATATATTTATTTTTTTCAAAATAAAGAAAATAATCGGAAATAAATTTAAATAACCCCAAAGGTGCCTCATTTAAAGACAATCACCTGGTGACAACCGGGCGCGACGCCTTCCAAACGACGTTTATTTTTAGATTCCGTACATTGACAAATAACCTCAACTTTTTAAACCAATCACAACACGTATAAAATGACATGTGACTCTAAAATTAATGTATTTCCTACTGTACATTAAGAAACCATCAATCAATATCATTCTTGTTTCTTTCTTTCTTCACTGTCTCCAACATTTGCCGGAAGCAGTTCTCGATAGCTATAAGTCGTGATAGTTTTGAACACTTGGCAGTTTTTAAACCCATTTCCCTAGATTTGTCCTCAACATTTTTCATAGGGCTCAAGAAATGGAATATTCTGAAGGTCCAAAGAGAGGTGAGGTATACATAAGAACATGATGCTAACAAAAAAGTCAGTGAATCAGGTAAAGCTGAAGTAATGACTTCGCAAGTTTTAAGATCAGGACTTTATATAACGTTTATACAGGATTCCGGTTTATTCAGGGTTCGGTTTAGACAGATTTCATTGGATATAAACTAGACAAAAATGTTCAAAATAAATATCTCACAAGTTCTATTTGATTTAGGGATAACCTACCACTACAACATTAACAATATGAACCACTTATTTTGCAAATATCCAACTCCTAGCATAGTAGGAATAATGAAATGTAATAATTTTCATCTGAAAACCTTCAACTTATTTTCACTTAGATAATTAAATATAAAATAACATACTGTTTCACATTTTGGTAGTTCTTGTTGTAAATAGGTATTCCAATTGGTTTTGTAAATTTCTCATTGAGCAGCAATTCATAAAAAAAATGATTCTTTAGGATTGAAAATCTATTGCGGTTTCCCTTAATTAATACATAGTTTTTTTTAAATATTGACTACACTTTTTTGGAATTTCTATTTTAATTATATCTACCCATTCTTTTGGAATTGCTTTTTTCATAATGCTGAATTATGTGATCCAATTGGATTTATTATTCAAACGGTTTAAAATAAAATTGTGTGATATCTCGCAATTTTCATCTAAATTATCATTTATATACATCAAATCACTATTTATCCAATTATTAAACAACAGAGTTTTGTGATCAAAGTTGATCAATTTGCTTCCCCATATGATTTGTTTTCTGACGTCATCAAAATGTAAGGGTGTTCTAGTTTGACTACCTCCTATTTTGTTCCAACTTCGAATGACTTCTCCATAGAATTCAGGAATCTGTTTAGCATATTTGTTAACTGTAATATTATCTAAATTCTGTGAGAATACTAACCATTCTTTTCCTAATTTTGCAAAATACTTACATGGTATAACTTTCCAATTAACTTATTGATTACTAACAAGTCTACTTACCCAAGATGCTTTCAGAGACATAAAGTAACTTTGAATATATATCATTTTCAGACCCCCATTTCCAAGTTTCCCTACTACAGTGTTTCGTTTTACTTTATCAGGTTTTTTATTCCAAATAAATTTGAAGCATTTGCTATCTATTTCTTTCCTATATTTTTCTGGAACAACACAAGCACTAGCCACACATGTAAATATTGGAACAATTAAAGATTTGATTATGAAAATTTTCCCTAAGATTGTTAAGTTTTTCTTTGTCTATAAAAGTAATAAATTATTCATTTTTTCTATTTCATTTTCCCAATTTATTTTTTCACATTCTTCTTTATCATGTCCAAAATATATCCCTAGAGTTTAACATAAGTAATCTTAGCTGATGTTGGCTATACTGTTTTGATCCTTTGATTTACTTGCAATCAAAGAGTTTTATATTATTTGGCTTTCCAGTCTTTAGATTGTGTCAGTACCAGATGAAGGTTATTACAGAAGCACGTCGTACCAGATGAAGGTTACTACAGAAACACGTCGTACCAGATGAAGGTTTTAACAGACACACGTCGTACCAGATGAAGGTTATTACAGAAACACGGCGTACCAGATGAAGGTTATTACAGAAACACGTCGTACCAGATGAAGGTTATTACAGAAACACGTCTTACCAGATGAAGGTTATAACAGAAACACGTCGTACCAGATGAAGGTTATTACAGAAACACGTCGTACCAGATGAAGGTTATTACAGAAACACGTCGTACCAGATAAATGTTATTACAGAAACACGTCGTACCAGATGAAGGTTATTACAGAAACACGTCGTACCAGATGAAGGTTATTACAGAAACACGTCGTACCAGATGAAGGTTATTACAGAAACACGTCGTATCAGATGAAGGTTATTACAGAAACACGTCGTACCAGATGACGGTTATTACAGAAGCACGTCGTACCAGATGAAGGTTATTACAGAAACACGTCGTACCAGATAAAGGTTATTACAGAAACACGTCGTACCAGATGAAGGTTATAACAGAAACACGTCGTACCAGATGAAGGTTATTACAGAAACACGTCGTACCAGATGAAGGTTATTAGAGAAACACGTCGTACCAGATGAAGTTTATTACAGAAACATGTCGTACCAGATGAAGGTTAATACAGAAACACGTCGTACCAGATGAAGGTTATTACAGAAGCACGTCGTACCAGATGAAGGTTATCACAGAAACACGTCGTACCAGATGAAGGTTATTACAGAAGCACGTCGTACCAGATGAAGGTTATTACAGAAACACGTCGTACCAGATGAAGGTTATTACAGAACACGTCTTTCCCACCAAGTTAGATATCTATGTTTTTAATAATAACATACCTTGTTTGTATATACAACCAACAGCAGCAATCGTAGCCATGACAACAAGTATACCACCAGCAGATAGTGCGAAATATATGTGCATATTTTCAAAGGTTCCTGTTTGTCCTAAGAATACAAGAAAGCGTCTTAACATGTTGATGTTATAACATTTAATAATTTTTTTATATAACGTCCATCTTTTTCTCTGTGGGCAAACACATGCGCGGTCGACACATTTAAGCCAGGTGATAAAATCACACAATAATATTATTTAAACTGTTGTTAAGGTTTATAAAACATTCTTAATCACTGAAAATGTTCAACATATCCAAAATTTGATAAATATGCGATGTGTAATTAAAACACGCAAACACAAATGTACAGCTACAACTGTTCCATCATAAGACTTTCCCATTGTTGATGATTTGTTGTTTGCTCGAATTTGGCATAATAAAAGATAGAACAGCCAACCTGCGTCACATAAAGTGTTCCAACCTTGCCCCCAAACGTAACCATGCATTATACTTTTTCACATCAAAGTGTACTACCGTATTTGCACCGTTAGACATACCAGAATCGACACAACTCATGGAAGCCATCCACACTACCGCCCTGGATAAAATCCGAATATTCTTATAAGAAGCAGGAACTGCTTACCCTTCGCGGGTACCCGAGTTCATCACATGTTTTTTTGGGTCCATTTTGCTCATCTTTTTAGGTTTTTTTGTGTTGTCCTATTATGGGTATTTACGTTCTAAGTTCCGTGTTGTGATTACAATTTCCGCACAAAAAACTATGTTGGGCTCGTCTTTGCTTCCTGTTTGTAGGAGTGCTCATGTCTTATTTACGTTATTTGTGTTTGTTTGCGCATAGTGGTGTTTAACACATATTGTGTTGTGTTTTTGCTTTGTTTCTATTCGTCTTGTGTGCCCCATGTTGCCCTGGATTGTCCATTTTTGATTGACCCTTCGGTGTTCTCTAACGTGTATCCTGCCAAACCATGATAAGATTATTAACACAGTATGAATTGTTTCTTAATTATCCTTAGAATTACAAATTTTATAGAGGAAAGTTAATCGTTTGTAATAATGAATTCCTATGGAAGGCATTTGACCACAGTTTTAACTATAATAAATGAGATGTGAAATCAGGTGCTCCGGATATGTTCTTGTGTTCAAAATAAATATATGTGTTCATAATAAACGGAAATGATCAGAAAAGAGTTATAATGAAACGTATGCAGTCTTATGTTACATTGCATAGTTTAATCAACCAAGTATGCACGAAACATATACGTGCACATTATAAACAAATAGTAAAAAAAAAACATAATGTGAAAAAAATTAAAACGAAATGTGGCATTTACTGGGGTACGAGAAAATATCTAGTTTTCTTTTAAAGTCTGGTAGTTCCTACCTTCTGTTAATAAGTTGACATTGGTTGCACTTAAAACATCGGTTTAACGTGGACAATCGAAGAGGAAATGAGATGCATTTTCATGTTTAATTGAAAATCTAACATACCTTCTGTTGTTTTGTTAATGGATGACGTTGCATCGCCTCCAAATATAGCATGGAAGTCTTCTTGGTTAAATACTGCCTCGGTGCTACCATATTTATTTTGAATCTGACAATTTATTGTCGAATTTAAATAACCAATTGTATCATAACTGATATAGGTCTTCATACCATTTGTTCTGACTAGTTTCTGATAACAGAATAAATTTATATCAACATTGGAAGAAATTTCTGTTAAGCTACCGTCCATTAACTTGTCATCATTATACCATTTGATCTTAACTGAAGATACACTTGTGTAAAAATACACTGACAGTACACAGACGCCATGTTGTACGGATACGTGTTGGTCTGTTATTATAGGTGAACCTACAAAACATAAACAATGATTAACATAGGTGACTAAAATGGTCACAATCCTTCGAAGATGTGTTTTTTTTTTAAATTAAGTATGTGATTGTACAATCTGTCAGGTACTGCACTTCCACGAATATAATAACGCAATCATTGACTAAGGTATGAGAGAACGAAATAATGACTTGGTGAAGAAACCATAACATCCCCCAGAGAAGCAGAGAATTTCCGTAAATTATTGAAACAGATGACCACATAAGGTTTTATCGTGTACAAGTCTTCACGGTAGTACTTATAATCCTTAATACTGATCGTCAAAGATTGCAGAGGTGTACATTCAAGTACCATGCGATCGCGGGCACGAGGACATTTACTGTATTGTTGTTAGACTCATATTCCCGTTATTATATCCCAATAATTTTAATATATATTTGTCCGTGCACTATGTTTAATTATTAAAATCGCATTTTGGGGAAGACTAGAAATGTTCTTCTACTGTATATGTTAAAAAGCACGACACGTTTCTCGAATAATGAAAACGTAGATCAAAATAAGTACACACGACACGTTTCAGGAAGAATAACAACTTTGATATCAAAATAAGTACACACGACACGTTTCAGGAATAATTAAAACGTAGATATCAAAATAAGTACACACGACACGTTTCAGGAATAATTAAAACGTAGATCAAAATAAGTACACACGACACGTTTCAGGGAGAATAAAAACTTTGATATCAAAATAAGTACACACGACACGTTTCAGGAATAATTAAAACGTAGATATCAAATTTAGTGCACACGACGCGTTTCTGAAATAGTATTCGCCAAACAATTTGATCAGCCAAATAATTTTAAAGTCTTTGCTATTTATTTATTTTTTTACTTTACCATAAACTATCAAATCTGTGGAAGCTGAAACATTTACACCTTTAGAAGTCCAAGAACATACATATGTTCCAGTGTCCTGATAGTCGCAGTATCGTATGTCCAAACTGGAAACACCTGTGGCTACTGAGCCATTAAGGGATCTAATATATACTCGACCTCTATAATGATGCCATGTATTGTCCCATACATTGGTGTCATATGGCTCAATAGTGCATATTAATTTGATGTTCTGAGATGTGCTACATGATTTCCGTGATTCTATGGACACATCAGGTTCTACAAATAAAACCAAACATATTGGCATTGTATTCCGTGTGGACAATTTTACCATGATATCATTTCACTAAGAGATGGTTTGAAGGTTTGGGACGATGCAAATAGTTTCAATCCCTACAGATTTCATTAGAGTTCTCGTATTAAACTAGAAAAGTGAGAGTACATACACACACACACACACACACACACACATAATTGAAAGGTAGTTAAAAAATGTACGCATCAAATTGAAACAATAAAATAATGATTTAATATGAATTGGCCATGCAAAGGCAGTTTTGCTAGAACAATATGCAAATCTCCATTTTGTCAAGCAAGCATGTACAGTTTCGATAAATTTGCGTTTACAATACAGGATTTCCAAGTACAAAGGCCAATTACTCCTACAAAACAGGTTCAATCAAGCTGTCCAAACAATATGCACACCTCCATATAGCAATAAACAAGCATGCATTTATTTTACGGTCGCGCGTACAAACCTTTTGTGATAAACGGATCGACAGGAATAAAGCAATGTATTGACTCCATAGTTTGACGTTACACAATCATGAACACTGTTAAGTGTTCCACTGATCTGTGAGCTGGACATGAACTTCTAACTAATTGATTGAACTACATTGGTTATTATATGCTACCCATAGAACGCTCTCCTAAACCAATGCAACGCATACGTAGGACATATATTTTTTTGTTTGGTCGCTGAAGGACATGAGCTGAAATATCATTCATCCACATTAATATAGTGGCTGTCCTAAACCAGAGCTTAGATTTCCTGGGTTCTGTTCAGACTTTTTGTTTACTGGAGTTTGTCGAATTATTGTAGATATATGAAACACACTTGTCTTTTTTTTCTTCTTACATTCATGTTTGTTCTTTAAATATAAAGCGTGAATATAATCTATCGCGTACAACGACTTTCCTTTTTAACTTTTATCAAGTACGCTCAAAGTCACGTGGTTGGAAAGCAAAATAACTAAAAATCTATTTGATAGCAACAAAATCAAGGGGCCTGACAGGATAGCCAAAATAGTCTAAGGGTACGTACGACTGGGGGAGGAGAATCTTAGTTTTCGTAATGCTTACATAATATAAAAATACATAAAACACAAAGGTTTTGTTTTAATTCGGGTCTGCTGTTTAATTAATTAAATCATAGTAATCAGAACTGGTGTGAAAATACATAATCTTACCATAACCGTACAGAATCACAGCTAGCTCTTCACTACCCTCACTATTGCTTACAAGAGCTTTGTAATTTCCCAGATGATTAGGTTTTGACGGTAACACTGTTGATTGGACTTTAAATTTATCGCCTAACTGGTCCACTACATTCCAAGTACCAAGTTTTCCTCCCAACGTGTGTATCCAAGAAACGACAGGTTTCGGATAGCAGTGAACGAGGAATGTTACACTTGATATGCTTCCAATATTACCAAAGACATAGATTGTACTGTCGTTGAGGACTGTTGGTTTTCCTGTTATCAAATAAAATGAAAAAAGACAATACTGTCAGAAAATTTCCAGAATTCAACTGAAAAATTGCAGAAAGAGGCAAGCACATCCAATGTATTGCTCAGATATGAATTTATCAGATATAATATATATTTAAAAACTAGGTTGGTAGCCAGCCTATAGTTATGATTTGTACTTCATGATTAATCCACATTATCATTGTGGCGGTCCAAAGCCAGAGTTTATATTTTCTTGGGTTCTGTTCAGACTTTCTGTTTAATGGAGTTTGTCCAGTTATTGTAGATATTGCTTACTATTACTTTTCTTTTATAATACAATGTATATGAAACACACTTGGTATGTTTTCTTCTTAAATTCCTGTTTGCTCTTTAAAAATATAAAAGGTGTATATCTAATCTAACGCACATGACGCCTTTCTGGAATAACTTTTATCAAGTACTCTCAAAACCAAATAGTTGGGAAGCAAACTAGCATAAAGCTATTTGAGAACAAGAATACAAAAGGAAACAACAGAATAACCAGACTAGTCTACATGTCTCTATGACTGAGAGAGGAGAACATTACTATTAGTAATGATATAAAATTATATAAAGCACACAGGCCTTTTATTCTTGAGTTGGGGTCTGGTGTTTAATCGATTAAATCACAGTAATCAGAACTGGTATGGAAATACATAATCTTACCATAACCGTACATAATCACAGTTAGCTCGTCACTACCCTCGCTATTCCTTACAAGAACTTTGTAATTTGCCAGATGATTAGGTTTTGACGGAAACACCGTTGATTGAACTTTGAATTTCCCGCCTTTCTGGTCAATTAAATTCCAAGTACCAAGTTTTCCTCCCAACGATTGTATCCAAGAAACGACAGGTTTCGGATAGCAGTCAACGAGGAATGTTACATTTGATATGCTTTCAAGATTACCAAAGACATAGATTGTGCTGTCGTTGAGGACTGTTGGTTTTCCTGTCAAATAAATGAAAAAAGGACATACTGTCAGAAAATTTCCAAAATTCAATAGAAAAACTATAGAAAGGGGCAAAAACGTCTAATATAATGCCAAGATATGAGCTTATCAGAAATAATATATCTAAAAACAAGGTAGGTAGTCGACCTATATTTAAGGTCTGTATTTCACGAAAAATCTATATAAAAATGCATTCTTCATACAATGAATCGGACTATTACACGATGCTCAAATACCAATAATCGATTACAATGTATCAATATACAGTGAATCAAAATGAAAAGGTAGATATCTAAATTAGTGGACAGTATCCACATATTGGAATAGTCCCCACCACGTACCCTCATAGTCAAAGACTAGTCTCCACCACGTACCCTCATAGTCAAAGAATAGTCTTCACCACGTGCCCTCATAGTCAAAGAATAGTCTCTACCACGTACCCTCATAGTCAAAGAATAGTCTCCACCACGTACCCTCATAGTCAAAGAATAGTCTCCACCACGAACCCTCATAGTCAAAGAATAGTCTTTACCACGTACCCTCACAGTCAAATAATAGTCTCCACCATGTACCCTCATAGTCAAAGAATAGTCTCCACCACGTACCCTCATAGTCAAAGAATAGTCTCCACCCGTACCCTCATAGTCAAAGAATAATCTTCACCACGTACCCTCATAGTCAAAGAATAGTCTCCCTCACGTACCCTCATAGTCAAAGAATAGTCGTCACCACGTACCCTCATAGTAAAATAATAGTCTCCACCACGTACCCTCATAGTCAAAGAATAATATCCACCACGTGCCTTCATAGTCAAATGATTAGAGACCCAAATAATTCAAAAGTCTTTGTGAGTGAGAAAATCAATGGACCTAAAGAGAATAGGTCAATCCAGTTAAGATCACATATGCACGAAGGACGAAAATCTCAGTTTTAATGATATGATGTGATTTTAATCAAATTGTCCTAAGGTGGAAACTACGAGACAATATTATCATGTTAAAGCTCAAATTCGATGAATTAACGTGAATTTCATTTCAGTCGGTATTGTAATATCCGCGTTATTCCGGGAACTCACCATGCACAGAATCGCACACTGACTATTACGTTTCGTTGCTACGTCATTATTGTTATTGTTTTTATGTTAGCCATTATTAAAAGTACTGTTAAAATCTCTGTGCCTCCTACGATGTTTCATTGAAAGGGAGTTTAGATATTTTAGAATCACGGAAACTATAGACAGGAAGGATGCCTTGCTAATATACGGAGGTAAAGAAATAGTTAGATTGAACAAAAGTTTGAAAAATGACAGAGCAGAAAAATTAGATGAATATGCTGTGTTGAAAAACAAACTTGATAAATATTTTTTTCCGAAGATAAATAAGCACTATGCAAGATACACATTCCTAAGGATGAAGCAGGAGAGAGGAGAAAAAATTGGTAGTTATGTATCTAGACTGAGAGAAAAGGCAAATGATTGTGAGTTTGGCGAGACAATTGAGGAGAGAATATTGGAACAATGTATTCAAAACGTTGATAACAAGGAGTTAATAAGAAAAGCAATCAGCAAAGGATGGGAACTAGATAAATTTATTGAGGAAGCGGCACAAATAGAAAACACAAATCTTCAGATGAAAGAGATGAAAATTGAAGAACATGGTGCAGTATATAAAGTACAAAACAACACAAATAGGAGACAAGATTATAGACAGAGACCTGCACTGGGAAGAAATTTACAACTGTCAAACGCTGCATGTAGCTATTGTGGATTCCATCATGAAGGAAGAGGATATCCAGCGTATGAGAAAGACGGTAGATCGTGTGGGAAAAATAACCATTTTGCATCAATGTGTAGAACAGGAAACAAACAGGATAATCAACAAAATAAAAGAGGTATGATTCCGAGGGAAAATAGAAGGAATGTGAGAAAAACTGTTGAAAACAACTTCAGTGAGGATTCTGATCAATATGATTGAAGTGATGAAAATGATTATTTTGAAGGTTCGATAAAGCATATAGCAAACATTTGAAAAGTGAAGGCAGTAAGTCGACAAAGTGATACTCAAAAGACTGTGAAAATTCATTTAGGAGATGCTGAGATGAAAGTAGAACCAGATAGTGGTGCAGATGTAAACATCATGGATGAATTTCACTTTATCAATCCAAGGAAGTTATCAGGAAATAAACTCAAATTGGAAAAAAGTAAGGTAGAACTTAGCACTCTTCAGAGTTCCCTTTCAGTAAAAGGAGAATGTATAACTGTTGTACGAAATGCAACGTGTGGTATAGAAACGAAGTTCATAGTTATAAAGGGAAAAATAAATTCACCGCCATTGTTGAGTAAAGCAACACTTCTGGAATTAGGAATGATGCAGATAAGATCAGATGGCTCATTTGCGAAACACAATGACCTTAGAGTAACAAATAAGAGTATGCAATTGGATGTGAATCAAGTGACAGAAAAGAGAAAAACAGAAATGACCGAAATCTTGGATGAATTTGGAAGCGTTTTTGAAGGCATTGGAAAAATAAGAGACAATAAGAATGGCAGTGAATGTATGTGAAATTCAACATGAAACCAGGAGTTGCACCTGTTGCACAGAAACCAAGACAGGTACCATATTATCTGCAAAAACCACTAACGCAATGGTTAGAAGAAGGAGTGAAAGCAGATATATTTGAAGAAGTGCCACCAGGAACACCTGTACAGTGGTGTTCTCCGTTAGTTGTTGTACCAAAACCAAAGTTCAGCAAAGTAAACCAAGACAAATTAGAATCACATATGATAAGAGCATGTATAGATATGAGAATAGCAAATAAGTCTATGGAAAGAAACAGAAAAACTCAGAGCCCCGTCGTAGAAGATTTCATATACACATTTCACAAATGCAAAATATTTTCAAAGATGGATCTCAGACAAGGATATCATCAGCTGATGTTAGATCCGGAATCACGAGCAGTTGCGACTTTCAGCACACCATGGGCAACATGAGACCAAGGAGACTAGTATTTGGAGCTAAGTGTTCAAAAGACTTATTTGATGAACAAATGTACAGGATATTTGGAGACATATCAAACTGTTTGAATCAAAGAGATGATATTCTTATCGGCGAAGAGAACATAGAGGAACACAATAACACACTGAGAGAAGTGTTGAAAAGAGAAGTGTGAATTCGGAGTAGATGAATTAGAATTTTATGGTTACAAATTTACAAAAGATGGATTGAAACCAACGCATGAGAAAGTAAAAGCTGTGAAAGAGGCAAAAGCATCAGAATCGAAAGAAGCAGTAAGGAGTTTCCTAGGAATGATTGGGTATCTATCGAAATTCATACCAAGATATGCATTGCTTACAGCACCGCTCATGAATTTAACACACAAGGACAACCAGTTCAAATGGGGACGTGAAGAGAATTTAGCATTCGAAAAGCTTAAGGACAGTATTACAAATGAGAGTACGATGGCATTTTTCAGCCCGACACGACCAATAGTGCTACGTTGTGAAGCGAGTTTCAATGAAGGATTATCTGCCGGCTTATTCCAGCAAACTGACAAAGGATTGCAACCAGTACATTTCATCAGTCGTACAATGTCAGATACAGAAAAAGATATAGCCAAACTGAGAAGGAAGCATTGTCGATCCGATGGGCGAAGAACAGATTCAGAATTTATCTTCTGGGAGCTCCAAAATTCAAGATTATTACAGCACACAAACCCCTCATACCAATGTTCAACAAAACAAACATTAAGTTACCTCCACGCATAGACAAATGGGTTATGGACATGCAGGATGTTGATTTTGAAATATTTTATGAACCAGGGAAAGATGAAGCTGATCCTTTAGACTTTTTATCGAGACACCCATTACCTGAAAAAGAAAATGATGGAACGGAAAGGGTAATAAAAGCTGTCATTCATAATGAACATGCTGTTGTACTAGAACGACTACAAGAAGAAACAAACAAAGATGAACAACTGCTAAAATTAAAAGAGTGTATATTGAAAAGTGATTGGGAAAGGAGTAAGAAAGACAAGGATATTTCACCATATTACCACATCAGAAATGAACTTTATGTAGCAGAGGGACTCGTATTCAGACTGAACCAAATTATTGTTCCGAGAACGTTACAAGATAGAGTGATCAAAGCTGCACACAACATGGGTCACCTTGGAATGACTGAAACTAAGCAGATGTTGAGAGATAAATACTGGTTCCCAACAATGAATTATATGGTTGAAGAGATGATCAAACAATGTTTCGAATGTCAAGTAACAACAAACCAGCAAAGACAGGCACCCTTGAAAATGACAAAAATACAAGAAAACCCGTGGTAGGTCGTCTCTGTAGACTTTGGAGGACCGTATCCGGATGGCCACTACAACCTAGTAGTAATAGACAAAAGAACAAGATATCCTGAGGTGGAAAAACTACACACAACAGCATGTAAACAAACGAAGGAGAAACTCAAGAAGATGTTCGCAACACACGGCATACCAAGGAGGTTAGAAAGTGATAATGGACCACCGTTCAATTCCATAGATTTTGCAAACTTTGCCATAGAAGAAGGTTTTGAACATCATAAGATTACACCATTACATCCGAGAGCAAATGGAGAAGCCGAGGTATTCAAGTACTTAACAAAACTGAACAAATTGCAAATTTACAAAATAAGGATAGTGCAACAGCCATACAGGAAATGCTTATAGGGTATCGTTCCACACCACATCCCGATACAGGTATATCACCTTAGGAAGCACTTATGAAAAGACAAGTTCGCACAAAACTCGGATACATACAGAAGAAACACAATGACAGAGAAATAACCGAGGAAAAGGAAATAAATGAGAGAGACAAATGTTACAAGGAGAAAATCAAACACAAAGCTGAGAACAGGAACACTAGAAAACATTACTTTAAAATTGGAGATTACGTACTGTTAGAACAAAATAAGAAAGACAAATGGTCAACAGCATATGAACCAGCATTCTACAATATATTCATAATAAATGGATCAACTGTCGGAGCTAGAAGAGTGTCAGATGGGAGAGAGATACACAAAGATGCTAGCAAGTTTAAACTAGCAAACGCACTCGTACAAGAAGATGATGAAAATGGGCCCCCCGCAAGACAGGCGCGGGAGGGGGGCAGAGGATGAAGATTATGGGCCCCCCGCAAGACAGGCGCGGGAGGGGGCGGACTGGAGAGAGGATCTGTTAAGAAGAGCAGAATACAAGCAAACGAGAAACTGTGTGCAAAATCAAGAACTATGTGATAATAGACAAACACTTAATGATAGAGAACGTAGAATGCCGAAACATTTAAATGACTATGTAATGTGAGACTACCACAGACTTTCAATCAGTGATAATACTAGAGACTGTGTAAAGACTTTCAATCACAAATAACATAACACATATTTTACACCTTTCATTTTCTTTTATTTATTTTTCTAATCTTTGTTTAAAGTTAAGGAGGAATGTAATATCCGCGTTATTCCGGGAACTCACCATGCACACAATCGCACACTGACTATTACGTTTCGTTGCTCCGTCATTATTGCTATTGTTTCTATGTTGGCCATTATTAAAAGTACTGTTAAAATCTCTGTGTCTCCTACGATGTTTCAGGTATTAAATGTGAAACCAACGAAATGAAATGTATCTGATTAATACATGTTTATTAATTAATAATCCCATAATGACATGAATAGTTACTACTTACTCAGAACTATTACTGTGTATTCAGATGATACTGGTTTTCCTTCTAAGACCGTCATACACCCGTATAATCCCTGGTCCTTTCTGGTCAGATGGTGAATATTCAGATTATATTCACCTGTAGTGTTGTCACCGGTAAGACTCAAACGTTCGTGTATTGAGATATTTGTGTTGATTTTCTCATTATGCGCATAGCCGGCACTGGTTATTGGTCCAAACCATATAATCGGATGGGTGACAGTTGATAGATAAGGACAACGTAATACAATATCTGTGTCTAATCTCGCGGAAATATGTTTTCCGTATATTTGTTCTATAAGAATAAAAACAATTTGATTTATTACCAAAACTAG
>MJUT01027958.1:6859-47479 GCA_002080005.1 Gigantidas platifrons | reverse complement strand
TTCCTTTAATACAATAATTCATAAATAAATCTATTTACAACTGCGATTGTTTTCATACTCGTTTACTACAACTCCCATTTTCAGTACACACGGGTGACTGAGGTCGTGAGGTTAATTAGGTCACACACAGTTCACATAATTTACATATCACAATATACAGTAATGGCGACATTCAGTAGGGAAAGCAAAGTGGCACTGAAACATTATCAAGGAAATCTAAGAATAAAATCACTGGGAAATTTGTATAAATGGACAACTGAAAACATGAGGGAATTGACCAAAACAATGAAAAGGTATGGCATTCGTTTAATTTGATAAAAATCAATCGGAAGTAAGAAAACGTGTCTGGAACAAATTTGAACACGAGGATTTCAGTGTTTTCTGACGTGAACATGGTCTAAATTGTTACAATAGACCTGTCGCCCCACTCGGAAACATTATCCTGATTCCGAGCCAACCAATCATTGCTCATTCTCCTTAATGCTGCATGCTTAGCGGAGACCTATTTCATAATCTTTGGTTTGATCCGATCGGTGCTCGAACCCACGATCTATAGTACTCCAGGCGAGCACGTTAAACATTACACCACCGATGCTGTTTACCTGATTATGACTATTTACTCAATTTCGAATATGGGTACCACGAAAGGTGCCACAAGTGGAGCAGGAAATGCTCACTCTTTCGAAGCATACTAAGTTGTTTTGCTATGATTTGTGTTGTTCCTTTTTTAGTTTTCAGTGTTCAGTATTTGTGAAGTGTATTTGTCCATGTATCACGATGGTGCCGTTTGGAATACATTTATTATATCTTTTGATCATGTCTGGGTACCATTTAACTTTAGTTATTTAAAGCAATGCATTAGTTAATTAATTGTAGAGGAAATCAACATTCCCGGAGAAAACCAACAATTATCAGCAGTACATGTATAAATTTCATATTGAAATAATGTTGTTATAACTTGTGTCCGATCTGCTTTTGCTTTGATATTATGCAAATAAAATCTATTTAATTCAGCTTAATTCACATGTGGACCACATCTTACAGTAAAGGGAAGATTTCATGAAATGTTGTCTTTCGTATATGTCATATATTCCTCGAGTGTTATCTGAAGATAATGATGATGTCCGTCCTCCATGTCTTGTAGATCTTCATAGCAATGTAGAGTATGATCGACTGTTTTGTAGGCACTGGCAGCTGAATTGTGGACTGCTTGGTCGTCACTGGCAGTTGAATGGTGGAGTATTTTATCATTACTGGCAGTTGAATAGTGGACTGTTTTGTCGTCACTGGCAGATGAATCGTGCACTGCTTTGTCGTCACTGGCAATTGAATGGTGGACTGTTTTGTCGTCACTGGTAGATGAATGGTGGACTGTTTTGTCGTCACTGGCAGATTAATTGTGGATTGCTTTGTCGTCACTGGCAGTTGAATGGTGGACTGTTTTGTCGTCACTGGCAGATGAATGGTCGACTGTTTTGTCGTCACTGGCAGATGAATGGTCGACTGTTTTGTCGTCACTGGCAGTTGAATGGTGGACTGTGTTGTCGTCACTGGCAGTTGAATGGTGGACTGTTTTGTCGTCACTGGGAGATGAACCGTGAACTGTTTTGTCGTCACTGGCAGTTGAATGGTGGACTTTTTTGTCGTCACTGGCAGATGAATGGTGGACTGTTTTGTCGTTACTGGCAGATGAATGGTTGACTGTTTTGTCGTCTCTGGCAGTTGAATGGTGGACTGTTCTGTCGTCACTGGAAGTTGAATGGTGGACTGTTTTCTCGTCACTGGCAATTGAATGGTAGACTGTTGTGTCGTCACTTGCAATTAAATGGTGGACTGATACGTTATCATCAAGGGTATAATGTCTCCACGTAACCGATTGATAAGAGGTAGAATCAATTTCATCGTATTGTGATTCATTCTGATGACTGTAAGTTCCATTGGATATAACGTGGAGGCTTGGATTCCTGTAAATGAAAAGACTGATTATTGTATCTAAAGGAACCCCATTATTAGTCATTAGATAGTTTGCCTTTGCCTCTCATGGTAAGGTGTACTCGATATAACATTACGATATAATGTTTGTAAGTAGCTCAGAAGGGTGGTTTCTGTAGAGATATGTAATGCTTCTCCACCAATGAAACAGACAGCAACGATATACCTGATAATATATTTTTTCAAGTACAAACGTGGATATGCTAATTCAGTGTGCAGTAAGAAAGCAATAATAAAACATGTCGCCGCCGAAGCAGCACTGACTACTTGGCTGTTGATACCATGGAGACTAGCAACCCAGTGGCAGTAATATAGACCTTGATATCTAATTAAAATATGTTCCAATGAAAACGCTGATATCAAATTTAGTGCGCACAACGCGTATATGAATAACCTTCATCAAAACCGCTTAAAATCGAAAGACTGGAAAGCTAAATATTTTAAAGTTTTCGGAGCGATTAAACCAAAGGACATAAACATGATAGCCAAAATCGACAAATGTCAGCTATGACTGAGGGAGGAGAACCTTAGTCTTAGGAACTGCAAATTTCATAAACCATGTCAGTGCCGAGGGACTGACTACTGGGCGGATACTACCCTCGGGAACCAATAGTCCACCAGCAGAGGTATTAACTCAGTGGTAGTAATGATAACGTCAAATGCATCAGGTACGCTCAAAAGTCCGTTACAATTTTCGGATCATCTTTACTTCCAGTTGTTTGTAGTGGGGTCCATGTCTTATTTATTTTATTTGTTTTATTACGTATGGTGGTGTCCCACACGATTTGACCATAATATATTATGAGTAACACGGTGCCTTACCTTTCGCGAGCATCTGGTCTCGCCCCTTTTTTGTGGAGTGCGTATTGCTTATCTTTTTAATTTTCTGTGTTTTATTTTCTTCGTTCTGTGTCATGTCCCAACATTGCCTGGTTTTCTAGATTGTTCATTCTTGATTACCCCTTCGATTTTCTCTACTGCTTAATTAATGTCATCGGTAATTTTGTTATTGCCCTTTTATATGAACATAGCAATGTATGGTTTCTATATTTACCTTGCATTCAAAACTATTTTGTGACCTTTGCACCCTACAATAATAAAATGTCATAGTGTTAAATGAGGTGAAGTTCGATACCTCTCATATTCCATACACATTAATGCTAAGCTATTTCGTGCTATGTTTGTTTTTTCATTATTAAGTCCAAATGTCGTACACAACGTTGGTGGACATTGTTTATACTCTGTTTCTTAGTACTACTATTATTGATGGGAATTGGTGTCGGTTCATGTGATAAACGCACACAGAGAGTCCCTAAGTGGTGCATAGCGGGATTTCTCGATGTGCACTATCGGTTTATGATATGGAAAGGCTGACAGCGATCAATCCTTATAAATTAATTCAAACTTTTTCTGTTATGATATTGAAAAATATATTTATTTTTTCCAAATAAAGCAAATAATCGGAAATAAATTTGAATAACCCCAATGGTGCCTCATTTAAAGAAAATTACCTGATGACAACCGCACGCGAAGCCTTCCAAACGACGTCTATTTTTAGATTCCGTACATTGACAAATAACCTCAACTTTTTAAACCAATCACAACAGGTATAAAATGACATGTGCCTCTAAAATTATTTTATTTCATACTGTACATTAGAAACCATCAATCGATACATCAATCAATATCATTCTTGTTTCTTTCTTTCTTCACTGTCCCCAACATTTGTCGGAAGCAGTTCTCGATAGCTATAAGTCGTGATAGTTTTGAACACTTGGCAGTTTTTAAACCCATTTCTCTAGATTTGTCCTCAACATTTTTCATAGGGCTCAAGAAATGGACTATTCTGAAGGTCCAAAGAGAGGTGAGGTATACATCAGAACATGATGCTAACAAGAAAGCCAGTGAATCAAGTAAAGCTGAAGTAATGACTTCACAAGTTTTAAGAACAGGACTTAATATAACGTTTATACAGGATTCCGGTTTATTCAGGGTTCGGTTTAGACAGATTTCATTGGATATAAACTAGACAAAAATGTTCAAAATAAATATCTCACACGTTTTATTTTGACTTAGGGGTAACCAACCACTACAGCATTAACACTATGCACCAATCCTTTTGCAAATATCCAACTCCTAGCATAGTAGGAATAATAAAATGTAATAATTTCCATCTGAAAATCTTTAACTTATTTTCACTTAAATAATTGGTTTTGTAAATTTCTCATTGAGAAGCAATTCATAAAAAAAATGATTCTTTAGGATTGAAAATCTATAGCGGTTTCCCTTAATTAATACATAGGTTTTTTTTAAATATTGACTACACTTTTTTTTTTGGAATTTTCTATTTTAATTATATCTACCCATTCTTTTGGAATTGCTTTTTCATAATGGTGAATTCTGTGCTCCAATTGGATTTATTATTCAAACGGTTTAAAATAAAATTGTATGATATCTCGCCATTTTCATCTAAAATATCATTTATATAAATCAAATCACTATTTATCCAATTATTAAACAACAGAGTTTTGTGATCAAAGTTGATCAATTTGCTTCCCCATATGATTTGTTTTCTGACGTCATCAAAATGCAAGGGTGTTCTAGTTTGAACACCTCCAATTTTGTTCCAACTTCGAATTACTTCTCCATAAAATTCAGGAATCTGTTTAGCATATTTGTTAACTGTAATATTATCTAAATTCTGTGAGAATACTAACCATTCTTATCCTAATTTTGCAAAATACTTACACGGTATAACTTTCCAATTAACTAATTGATTACTAACAAGTCTACTTACCCAAGATACTTTAAGAGACATAAAGTAACTTTGAATATCTATCATATTAAGACCCCCATTTCCAAGTTTCCCTACTACAGTGTTTCGTTTTACTTTATCAGGTTTATTATTCCAAATAAATTTGAAGCATTTGCTATCTATTTCTTTCCTATATTTTTCTGGAACAACACAAGCACTAGCCACATATGTAAATATTGGAACAATTAAAGATTTGATTATCCAAATTTTCCCTTAGATTGTTAAGTTTCTTTTTGTCTATAAAAGTAATCAATTATTCATTTTTTCTATTTCATTTTCCCAATTTATTTTTTTCACATTTTTCTTTATCATGTCCAAAATATATCCCAAGAGTTTAACATAGGTAATCTTAGCTGATGTTGGCTATACTGCTTTGATCCTTTGATTTACTTGCAATCAAAAAGTATTATATTATTTGGCTTTCCAATCTTTAGATTGTATGAGTACCAAGTGAAGGTTATTACAGAAACACGTCTTACCAGATGAAGGTGATTACAGAAACACGTCGTACCAGGTGAAGGTTATTACAGAAACACGTCGTACCAGATGAAGGTGATTACAGAAACACGTCGTACCAGATGACGATTATTACAGAAACACGTCGTACCGGATGAAGGCTATTACAGAAACACGTCGTACCAGATGAAGGTTATTACAGAAATACGTCGTACCAGATGAAGGTTATTACATAAGCACGTCGTACAAGATGAAGGTTATCACAGAAACACGTCGTACCAGATGAAGGTTATTACAGAAGCACGTCGTACAAGATGAAGGTTATCACAGAAACACGTCGTACCAGATTAAGGTTATTACAGAAGCACGTCGTACAAGATGAAGGTTATCACAGAAACACGTCGTACCAGATGAAGTTATTACAGAAGCACGTCGTACCAGATGAAGGTTATTACAGAACACGTCTTTCCCACCAAGTTAGATATCTATGTTTTTAATAATAACATACCTTGTTTGTATATACAACCAACAGCAGCAATCGTAGCCATGACAACAAGTATGCCACCAGCAGATATTGCGAAATATATGTACATATTTTCAAAGGTTCCTGTTTGTCCTAAGAATACAAGAAAGCGTCTTAACATGTTGATGTTTTAACATTTAATAATATTTTTATATAACGTCCATCTTTTGCTCTGTGAGCAAACACATGCGCGGTCGACACATTTAAGCCAGGTGATAAAATCACACAATAATATTATTTAAGCTGTTGTTAAGGTTTATAAAACATCCTTATTCACTGAAAATGTTCAACATATCCAAAATTTGATAAATATGCAATGTGTAATTAAAACACGCAAACACAAATGTACAGCTACAACTGTTCCATCAATAAGACTTTCCCATTGTTGATGATTTGTTGTTTGCTCGAATTTGGCATGATAAAAGATAGAACATCCAGCCTGTGTCACATAAATTGTTTGAACCTTGCCCCCAAACGTAACCATGCATTCTACTTTTTCGCATCAAAGTGTACTACCGTATTTGCACCGCTAGACATACCAGAATCGAAATAACTCATGGAAGCCATCCACGCTACCGCCCGGAACAAAATCCGAATATTCTTATCAGAAGCAGGAAGCGCTTACCCTTCGCGAGTACCCGAGTTCATCACAGGTTTTTTTCTTGGGTCCATTTTGCTCATCTTTTTAGGTTTTTTTGTGTTGTCCTATTATGGGTATTTACGTTCTAAGCTCCGTGTTTGTTGGACTATGTTGGGTTCGTCTCTGACTCCTGCTTGTTGGAGTGCCCATATCTTATTTACGTTATTTGTGTTTGTTTGCGCATAGTGGTGTTTACCACATATTGTGCTGTGTTTTTGCTTTGTTTTTATTCGTCTTGTGTGCCCCATGTTGCCCTGGATTGTCCGTTTTTGATTGCCCCTTCGGTGTTCTCTAATGCGTATCCTGCCAAACCATGATAAGATTATTAACACAGTATGAATTGTTTCTTAATTATCCTTAGAATTACCAATTTTATAGAGGAAAGTTAATCGTTTGTAATAATGAATTCCTATGGAAGCCATTTGACCATAGTTTTAGCTATGATAAATGAGATGTGAAATCAGGTGCTTCGGATATGTTCTTGTGTTCAAAATAAATATATTTGTTCATAATAAACGGAAATGATCAGAAAAGAGTTATAATGAAACGTATGCAGTCTTATGTTACATTGCATAGTTTAATCAACCGAGCATGCACGAAACATATACGTGCACATTATAGACAAATAGTTAAAAAAAAGACATAATGTGAAAAAAATGTAAAACGAAATATGGCATTTACTGGGGTACGAGAAAATATATAGTTTTCTTTTAAAGTCTGGTAGTTCCTACCTTCTGTTAATAAGTTGACATTGGTTGCACTTAAGACATCGGTTTAACGTGAACAATCGAAGAGGAAATGAGATGAATTTTCATGTTAAGTCTTAGGAAAAACCTCGTTTCCCTGTGGCGATGTTATGTCTTTTAATTGAAAATCTAACATACCTTCTGTTGTTTTGTTAATGGATGACGTTGCATCGCCTTTAAAGACAGCATGGAAGTCTTCTTGGTTAAATACAGCCTCGGTACTACCATATTTATTTTGAATCTGACAATTTATTGTCGAATTTAAATAACCAATTGTATCATTACGGATATAGGTCTTCATACCATTTGTTCTGACTAGTTTCTGATAACAGAATAAATTTATATCAACATTGGAAGCAATTTCTGTTAAGTTACCGTCCAGTAACTTGTCATCATTATACCATTTGATCTTAACTGAAGATACACTCGTATAAAAATACACTGACAGTACACAGGCGCCATGTTGTACGGATACGTGTTGGTCTGTTATAATAGGTGAACCTACAAAACATAAACAATGATTAGCATAGGTGACTAAAATGGTCACAATCCTTCGAAGATGTGTTTTTTTAAATTATATATGTGATTGCACAATCTTTCAGGTACTGCACTTCTCCGAATATAATAACGCAATCATTGACTAAAGAATGAGAGAAAGAAATAATCACTTGGTGAAGAAACCATAATATCCCCCAGAGAAACAGAGAATTTCCGTAAATTATTGAAACAGATGAACACATAAGGTTTTATCGTGTACAGCTCTTCACGGTAGTACTTATAATCATTAATACTGATAGTCAAATATTGCAGAGGTGTACATTCAAGTACCATGCGATCGCGGGCACGAGGACATTTACTGTATTGTTGTTATACTCATATTCCCTTTATTATGTCCCAATAATTTTAATATATATTTGTTCGTGCAGTATGTTTAATTATTAAAATCGCATTTTGGGGAAGACTAGAAATTTTCTTCTAATGTTTATGCTAAAAAGCACGACACGTTTCTCGAATAATGAAAACGTAGATCAAAATAAGTACACACGACACGTTTCAGGAAGAATAATAAAAACGTAGATATCAAATTTAGTGCACACGACGCGTTTCTGAAATAGTATTCGCCAATTTGATCAGCCAAATAATTGTATAGTCTTTGCTATTTATTTTTTTTTTACTTTACCATAAACTATCAAATCTGTGGAAGCTGAAACATTTACACCTTTAGAAGTCCAAGAACATATATATGTTCCAGTGTCCTGATAGTCGCAGTATCGTATGTCCAAACTGGAAACACCTGTGGATACTGAGCCATTAAGGGATCTAATATATATACCACCTCTATAATGATGCCATGTATTGTCCCATACATTGGTGTCATAGGCCTCAATAGTGCATATTAATTTGATGTTCTGAGATGTGTTACATGATTTCGGTGATTCTATGGACACATCAGGTTCTACAAATAAAAACAAACATATTGGCATTGTATTCCGTGTGGACAATATTACCATGATATCATTTCACTAAGAGATGATGGTTTGAGGGCTTGGGACGATGCAAATAGTTTCAATCCCTACTGATTTCATTAGAGTCCTCGTATTAAACCAGAAAAGTGAGAGTACATACATACACACATAGTTGAAAGGTAGTTAAAAATGTACACATCAAATTTACACAATAAAATAATGATTTAATATGAATTGACCATGCAAAGGCAGTTTTGCTAGAACAATATGCAAATCTCCATTTTGTCAAGGAAGCATGCACAGTTTCGATAAATTTGCGCTTACAATAAAGGAGTTCCAAGTACAAAGGCCAATAACTCCTACAAAACAGGTTCAATCAAGCTGTCCAAACAATATACACACCTCCATATAGCAATAAACAAACATGCTTTTATTTTACAGTTGCGCGTACAGACCTTTTGTGATAAACGAATGGACAGGAATAAAGCAATGTATTGACTCCATAGTTTGACGTTACACAATAATGAACACTGATAAGTGTTCCACTGATCTGTGAGCTGGGCATGAACTTCTAACTAATTCGTTGAACTACATTGGTTATTATATGCTACCCATAGAACGCTCTCCTAAACCAATACAACACATAAGTAGAACATATATTTTTTTGTTTGGTCGCTGGAGGACATGAGCTGAAATATCATTAATCCACATTAATATAGTGGCTGTCCTAAACCAGAGCTTAGATTTTATTGGGTTCTGTTCAGACTTTTTGTTTGCTGGATTTGTCGAGTTATTGTAGATATATGAAACAAACTTGTCTTTTTTTCTTCTTAAATTCATGTTTGTTCTTTAAATATAAAGAGTGAATATAATCTATCGCGTACAACGACTTTCCTTTTTAACTTTAATCAAGTACGCTCAAAGTCACGTGGTTGGAAAGCAAAGTAACTAACAATCTATTTGATAGCAACAAAATCAAGAAGCCTGACACGATAGCCAAAATAGTCTGAGGGTACGTACGACTGGGGTAGGATAATCTTAGTTTTCGTAATGCTTCAATATAAAAAATAAACAAAACACAAAGGTTTTGTTTTAATTCGGGTCTGCTGTTTAATTAATTAAATCATAGTAATCAGAACTGGTATGAAAATACATAATCTTACCATAACCGTACAGAATCACAGCTAGCTCTTCACTACCCTCACTATTGCTTACAAGAGCTTTGTAATTTCCCAGATGATTAGATTTTGACGGTAACACTGTTGATTGGACTTTAAATTTATCGCCTAACTGGTCCACTACATTCCAAGTACCAAGTTTTCCTCCCAACGTTTGTATCCAAGAAACGACAGGTTTCGGATAGCAGTGAACGAGGAATGTCACATTTGATATGCTTCCAACATTACCAAAGACATAGATTGTACTGTCGTTGAGGACTGTTGGTTTTCCTGTTATCAAATAAAATGAAAAAAGACAATACTGTCCTAAAATTTCCAAATTTCAACTGAAAAATTGCAGAAAGAGGCAAGCACATCCAATGTATTGATAGGATATAAATTTATCAGATATAATATATATTTATAAACTAGATTGGTAGCCAACCTATTGTTAAGATTTGTACTTCATGATTAATCCACATTATCATTGTGGCGGTCCAAAGCCAGAGTTTATATTTTCTTGGGTTCTGTTCAGACTTTGTGTTTAATGGAGTTTGCCCAGTTATTGTAGATATTGCTTACTATTACTTTTCTTTTATGATACAATGTATATGAAACACACTTTGTATGTCTTCTTCTTAAATTCCTGTTTGCTCTTTAAAAATGTAAAAGGTGGATATATAATCTAACTCAAATGACGCCTTTCTGGAATAACTTTTATCAAGTACACTCAAAATCAAATAGTTGGGAAGCAAACTAACATAAAACTATTTGAGAGCAATAATACTAAAGGAAACAACAGAATAGCCAGACTAGTCTACAGGTCTCTATGACTGAGAGAACATTAATATTAGTAATGATATAAAATTATATAAAGCACGCAGGTCTTTTATTCTTGAGTTGGGGTCTGGTGTTTAATCGATTAAATCATAGTAATCAGAGCTGGTATAGAAATACATAATCTTACCATAACCGTACAGAATCACAGTTAGCTCTTCACTACCCTCGCTATTCCTTACAAGAGCTTTGTTATTTCCCAGATGATTAGGTCTTGACGGAAACACCGTTGATTGAACTTTGAATTTCCCGCCTTTCTGGTCAATTACATTCCAAGTACCAAGTTTTCCTCCCAACGTTTGTATCCAAGAAACGACAGGTTTCGGATAGCAGTCAACGAGAAATGTTACATTTGATATGCTTTCAAGATTACCAAAGACATAGATTGTACTGTTGTTGAGGACTGTTGGTTTTCCTGTCAAATAAATGGGGAAAAAAACGTCATACTGTCAGAAAATTTCCCAAATTGAATAGGAAAACTATATAAAGGGGCATAAACGTCTAATGTAATGACAAGATATGAGTTTATCAGATATAATATATTTAAAAACAAGGTAGGTATTCAACCTATATTTAAGGTTTGTATTTCACGAAAAATCTATATAAAAATGCATTGTTCATACAATGAATCGGACTATTACACGATGTTCAAAAACCAATAATCGATTACAATGTATCAATATATAGTGCATCAATATACGGTGTATCAATATACAGTGCATCAATATACAGTGTATCAATATACGGTGTATCAATATACAGTGTATCAATCAATATACAGTGTATCAATATACAGTGTATCAATCAATATACGGTGTATCAATATACGGTGTTTATTGTTCCTGATTTTCATAAACGATATTACTGATGAGATAGTAGGTCTAGGTCGTCTTTTTGCTGATGACACGTCTATTGGACATATACCACAAGATGAATGCACACTAGTGAATTTGATTAATACAGATCTGAATCAACTGAAAAAATGGTCAAACAGGTGGTTATTAAACCTTAATCCCACCAAAACTGAAATTATTATTTTTAATGTCAATGGCGTTGAATGTAATTTAACATTTAAATTTGATCAAACAACTATTGATCCAGTACATACACACAAACATTTAGGGATTGTATTCAGCAGTGACTGTAAGTGGACTAAGCACATAGACAAATTAATTGAATCAGCTTCGAAACAACTTAATGTACTCAGAAAATTAAAATACCGTCTTAACAGAAATTACTTAGAAAAAAATGTACTTAACATTTATTAGAGCTGTATTGGAATATGCATCTGAAGTGTGGGATAATTGTGGACAAATAAATTCGGACAGATTAGAAAAAGTACAACTTGAAGCTGCGCGTATTGTTACGGGATTACCATCGTTTGCCAGTATAAATTCTATTTATATCGAGACGGGGTGGGAAAAGTTGAAAACTAGAAGGGAGGTACGAAAATTGGTCCTATTTTATAAAATTGTTAACGGCCAAGTGCCTGATTATTGAACAGAATTGGTACCACCTACAGTCGCTGACTCTAATAATTATAATTTAAGGAACAAACTAAATATTTCACAACCATCATACCGATTATCTACATATCAACAGTCTTATTTTCCAAGTACGATTAAATTATGGAACACTCTAGATCTGAACCTTCGTCAACTGCCGACAATTCCGTCTTTTAAATCCAAATTGCAACAAAAATATTTTCAATCGAAAACAGTACCTTCTTACTTTTCTTGTGGAGACCGATATCTTAGTGTATTGCATGCTAGACTTAGAAATAAATGTAGTTCTCTGAACAGCGACTTATTTAAATCGAATTTAGTCCCTAGTGCTTCTTGTTCATGTGGATATAAAAACGAATGTTCCGAGCATTTTCTATTATATTGTAATAAATTCAATTTACTTACAAATAACATGCTCATTGAATTAAGTATGCTTGATATGGGAGGTCTACCGGTAAATATCGATATTTTGTTATTTTGGAAATGATAATCTGTCTTTAGAAATTAACACGTTTATATTTTCACGTGTACAAAAATACATAAAAGATACACGGCGTTTCTCTTGAACAAACAAGTCAACATGTACAATATTATTGACAATTGTCAACATTGCATACTTCTACATGTATGTATATTCTTTTCCTGGTCGCACTTGGTGTATTGATTGATTGACGTGTCTCAAGTCGATGAAATATACATGTGTTATTCAGTTCAAATTGTACTTACCTATGCAAGATCCTCATGAATTAAATAAATCCCAACATATAAACTATATGTCTAATCGCAACATGATTCCAGTATGCAATACTCATACACCACGTGTTTAAGAACTGTCTTTGAGGTGTGCTCGATTTGCAATATATGTAATAGTTATACACTGAGGTATAGGTGTTTCTGGATTAGAAACCACGAGGGCCAGAGGCCCGAGGGGTTTCTAATCCAGAAACACCGTATACCGAAGTGTATTACTAACTGACTCCCAAGGTTATTCTAAATACACGAACTATTCATTACAGAGTGTCATAGAAAACAAAAACAATAAATACAGAAGCATTTAATTCCATAAAACGATACATTTTTGTGGTTTCCCCATTGAGTACCCCTTCTTTAAAGATAGATTGAAGGTCTGAGTTGTATATAAGGATTAGACAGATTGATTGGTTAATAATGAAAGATAATGCTGAATACTAGTTATTCAATATTCTTTTACAGCATGATCTTTAGGAATGATAGACGTGTTATATTGAACTGAACTTTTTGTAGAAAATGGATATTAACCAAAAAACCATATTGTCACAAATATTACTCAGAACAGCCAAATAAAGTAAGTAGGAATACATATTGAATATTACAAAGTATTTTTCGACCCATAAACTTTTAAGTTTTTAAGTGCACATTTAACATGTCAATGTTTTTTTTTTTACCACGGAAAACAGACTTGGATTCAGACAATTGACAAAGGGGTTTCAGAATAATAAAAATTGTGATTACAGTCTAATTTTTCACAATTTTAATATAATTTTAACAAATTTTTCGAGAAAAATGGGGACCTCCCTACCGGATCCACCAATGGATAAACTTTTGAAAGAGTGCCGACATTTAATGTGTTTTCTTTTTACAGTACTTTCCCCGCCAAGTTTTTTTTCAATTATCTATTATAATTTAGTATTTCCTTTTTAACAATTGCTTGGATGTTTTAGACTATAATTCATTAACAAGATTTTTTACTATGCTTCATTAATAAAATCTTCATGTTTTCTTTTTCAGTTTTTCAAGATTCAGTTTTCGTGTTATCTTCAGCTGAATGGTAATTAATTACTTCATTGTTGTAGGCACAATAGGCCGTGCTCATAGGGTGTGAAGACAAGGGTTTCCAGAAACCCCTGTCGTCACACCCTGTGAACACAGGCTATTGTTCTAATAACAATGAAGTCATTCATAGTATGCAGTTTCAGAGATAGAAAGTGTATGGTTTAACAATAGACCTGGGGTGTAATATACCTTAGCACACAGTATGTTTCATCGACTTTTGAAATTTGCTTTTTTCTGTTCTATTGTATGGGTTTTTTTTCTTCTTTCGCTTATTATTTTTTTCCCTTCGTCTCCATATTCCTAACAAATATTTTATTATATATTTAATACTGTTCTGATTATATGTAAATTGATGTAACTAGCGGAGAAGACATTTCTAAGTTGTAAAACTTGTGTCTGATCCATTTGTTGTTATTATGAGCAATAAAATAAGTTTAAATCAATATACGGTGTATCAATATACAGTGAATTAAAATAAAGACGTAGATATTTAATATAGTGGACAGTACTCACATATTGGAATAGTCTTCACCACGTACGCTCATAGTCAAAAGATTAAAGACCCAAATAATTCAAAAGTCTTTGGGAGTGAGAAAACCAAAGGACCTAAACAGGATAGGTCAATCTGGCTAAGATCACATATGCACGAAGGAAGAAAACCTCAGTTTTAATGATATGATGTGATTTTAATCCATTATTCCTAAAGTGGAAGCCACGAGACAATATTATCATGTTAAAGCTCAAATCCGCTGAA
This sequence comes from Gigantidas platifrons, assembly GCA_002080005.1. Lineage (NCBI taxonomy): Eukaryota > Metazoa > Mollusca > Bivalvia > Mytilida > Modiolidae > Gigantidas > Gigantidas platifrons. The sequence goes on along the minus strand of MJUT01027958.1, from coordinate 32,776 downwards.
TTAACGTGAATTTCATTTCAATCGCTATTAAATGTGAAACCAACGAAATGAGATGTATCTGATTAATGCATGTTTATTAATTAATAATCCGATAATGACATGAATAGTTACTACTTACTCAGAACTATTAATGTGTATTCAAATGATGCTGTCTTTCCTTTTAAGACCGTCATGCACTCGTATGCTCCCTGGTCTCTTCTTGTCAGATGGTGAATTTTCAGATTATATTCACCTGTATTGTTGTCACCGGTAAGACTCAAACGTTCGTGTATTGGGATATTTTTGTTGATTCTCTCATTATGCGTATAATCGCCACTGGTTATTGGTCCAAACCATATTATCGGATGGATGACAGTTGATCGGTAAGGACAATGTAATACAACATCTGTGTCTAATTTCGCGTTGATAGGTTTTCCGTATATTTGTTCTATAAGAATAAAAACAATTTGATTTACTACCAAAACTAGAGGTACTGTCTTAGTGAACTAAAGCATATGTCTCCCCTTCACTTGTCCCCAGGATTCTGCCATTGACACATATAACGTATTTGAACTTGACATGTAAAATCCATACACCTGTCACATCTAATGAGGCTTGTACAAACACAAATAAAATTTAATTGCTTTCCAAAGAACCTATCACAGATAAAAAAAAAAAAAAATTATTTGACATTGTGGTGAAGGTCACAGAAGCAGAAGAAGCGGATCACTTTTGAGACCCCCTTTCAAAAACAAATTTGAGCATGGGTTCCCCTTATATTTATTATTTTCAGATATGGCTGAACAAAAAATTAGTTCATTCATTTTCAGTATATATACCCTTTTTGCCCCCAATTTATAAAACCAATTTGGGCAGGTGTTCCCCTCATATTTTTACTATATTACGACTGAAAAAAAAAGCTTTTCATCGATGTTGAGCACTTTTACCCTTCTGGAACACAGAAATATTATCTAACCCCCACTCCCCACTTTGAGACACGCTTTCAAACAATTATCATCGAAACCCCCATCAAAAGAAAGGGCTACTCCTCATAATTCATTTTTCAGAATGACTGAAAACGAAAAGCATCAGTCCTTCATTTGGAGAATTTTTATCTTTTTTAACCAAGAAAAAAATAACCTGGACCACCATTTGAGACACATTTATGTAAACCAAAATTGGGCAGGAGTTATCCTTATATTTTAACTTGTATATATCGCTGAAAACAAAATAAAACTTTGGGCAGTTCTGCGTTGTGTCCCACTGAATGAAAAAAAACCCTCATTTGTCCTTGATATTTACGGTCAAGGTCACAGTGACCTCGTTTTTATATGCAACACTCTGTCATGTCTTACTACATATGCATGCCAAAGATGTAGGCACCTGTGCCTTAAGACAAAAACGTTCTGCCCCTTACCACTGATAAAAATATCCATTATATAAATAGTGTGTTGGTACAAGACGTATTATCAGGTCGAGCCTGATTTATGAACCAGTATCACTACGGATAGCGATAGCGACGAGTTGTGATGTTGTTTGTTTCCACAACATGCAAGACCTAATAAAAAGTCTTGTACCAACACACTATGTATGTAATAAGTTTATCTAACATTTCATTAAAAACGAATTTTAAAATTAACAAATTTGTAAAATATTATGAGGGAGACTACATTTTGTGCATGACGTCACGTTATTTGTTGTCGTTCTTTCATCAATGTCACGTTACTGCTAAATCACTTTCACTGTCACTGTCCAATCATCGGTCGACAACGTCTTTTTATTTTAGAACTTTAGGACGTACAGTTGCCGGAAATATTGAAATTCTGTCCTTGGAAATTATAATTTGTTTTCGTTGCTTATTTTAATGTGTTTCCCCTCCCCCNCCCCCCCCCCCCCCCCCCATTTCAATCAGATGACGTCATGACAAAGTAGTTCGGCAAACAAGATCTCGTGCGACGTCGCGTCATTCTTTTATCACCACAGTGTGATGAAACAATATCTTATCAGTCGGTCTACCATCTTTAATTTCAAAGAGGAATGTAGAAAATATTAGATAATAACTTTTATTTGACAATTGATTCCAAGGTCACAGTGGCCTCCTTTTGGTACGCGACACTCCGCTACATCCTGAAGCATATGCATACCCTCAAATAAAATTAGATTAGTACAAAGCGCAAAAATGTTAGGCACCGGACAACATACCACTGATAAAAATGAACTTGCATTGCAGTGTCCTAATATATATACATACAAAATTTGAATAGGCTGTACATTAGAACAAAAACGTTCTGCCACGAACAAGGTTGTATTAGAAGAAGCGGAAAAGGAAAAGGACACAAACGTGTTTCTGGAATAATCTTCATCAAGAAGATATTGAAGATACCAAAGGGCTAATAAAATCTGTAAATCGAAGAAGAACAGACAACACAATGGCCAAAAGAAAAGGGACAAAATGACAAACAACGATCTACAAAACACTACACAGAAAACTAATGAAGAACAGACAACACAATAGCCAAAAGAAAAGGAACAAAAGGACAAACAACGATCTACAAAACACTACACAGAAAACTAAAGATCGAGTAACACGAACTCCACTAAAAACCGGGCGTGAATTCAGGTGCTCCGAAATTGTAACAAGTTCCTGCCCAACTAGTAGCAGTCGTGTTAATCTAGTTATAAACCCGTTGATAAGTTTTAGCTACTATATTGGAAAATGTTGGGTATGTATAGATACAGTATGGGTAGGACTAAAATACACGAGAAAGCTTTGCTTTCGAGTTAATTTTGTCCTACCCATGCTGTATCTATACAAACCCAATCATTTCCAATATAGTAAGTCACATATACCTTGGTCATTCGACTTTCCTTTGTTAAAAGTGTGATGATGAAATGCCTTGACTCCTCCTATGTGATATGTGCAGATATCATCACACTTTTAACAAAGGAAAGTCGAATGACCATGATACATGTCAAGAATGGGGAAAGGACCGGGAAGTGTTTTACGACAAGTGGAACATATCCGTGCTCATTTGTGACAAAGATATTCCATAACGGTCAACCAAGTCATGGTGGTGACCGTAAAACCTTCGAAGTGATGACTTCAACTTAACCAAGAGGAATCCTTGGTTCAGTAGCTTCCTTGTGAGCAGCATCCCTCTATCAACGAAATCCTGATCGGAACCACAAAAGATTGGGAAAAGTTTTGGGAGCAAGTAACCAAAGCGGGATAGTCAAAATCGGCTAAGGTTGTCTATTCATGAGGAAGAAAATCTACCCTTATGGTAATTCTTATTAAGAATCTACAGTTGGAACGAATTCTATATAACTTAATCTTTATAAAACACCTTATTCATAATTATCTTCAGATCTTATTAATTCTTTAACAATTTCAATGTCTTCAATATACAAATGTAGTTTGACGGAGCACACAAGAGATTCATTCAGTCATTCGTACATTCGTACATATCGTTCGTATAACATTGTATAAGTTTGATATTTATATTACACTTACCAATGTAAAATCCTACTGCTAAAATAAACTTCATGGATTCAATGAGTAATGTCATGTTTATAAACAGTTCTGGACTCTAAAACCTAGGAATAACATTCAATAAAATATAAAGATATAACAATATTAATGGTTATGAATTATCTATTATAGATTTCTTCTAGATGAACAACCTTCAGACCTTTTAGGTGATCTTTTAATGAATTTTCAGGAAGCTTAAAGAATAAAAGGTTCGAAATTGTTAAAAAAAAAATCCCCTTTTATAGTTGCGTTGCAACTGTGGCCATATTTGTCCAACTGATTTCATGTGTTTTGGTTCAACTTGCTTCTTTGTCTAAAGAATATTCCTATTACGTTTTCTAACATTCTGTTCAGCAGTTGCCATGCGAAGATCATTTTTGTATTTAAGCATTAAATCGGTATTTTGTTAAACCCAAAAACATCATCTGAACCACTTTTGAGGCTGATTTCGAAATTATGTTTTTGCATTCAACATGAAAAGACGAACACATTTTGATTTTTTACCATGACAAAGATTGCCACTTTTGAATAAAAATAAAATAAATTTAAGCTATACCATACAATAACCATGCACTATAATCGATTTGAATACTTGTTAACAAATTGATATGCAATCAAAATTAATTATTTATAAGAATATAAAAACACTCACAGGACAATATGTGAGAAATTTTTGCAGATTTATATTCGTAATTGCTGAATATTAGAATCTGTAAGTCGAAGGACTGACAACACAGTGGTCAGGAGAGAAAAAGACAATAGAACAAAGATCGACAAAGCACTACACAGAAAACGAAAGAACGAGCAAAAACACGTGCACGAACTCCACTAAAACAGGGTGAGAACTCCGGAAGGGTGAACATTTCCTGCTTCACTAGTTGCACCCTTGGCATTGCTCAAGTTACGAACACTGTGATAAGTGACGAATGCGGGTATGGCTATCTCGTAAATGCATTTCCACTGCAATCAACAAAAAATTAGAAAATAATAAAGAAGACAATAAATAATTAAAGTGATGTTAAAAATCATTTAATCAATCAGAAAATGCCGAGTTTCCGTTCTCAAATACTAAATATAATTCCCCAAAAGTCTACTTAGCAAAATAAAAATATAATTTAAAATTTAATCTGATAAGAGAATACATATATTTTGTATCTAAGTAACGTATTGTATTACTTCCAGTTCAGTAAAAGATTAATAAAAACTGAAAAAAAACAACAATAGAAAAAATTTCTATATTACCTTACACTTACAAAATTTTCAAATCATAACAGTGATACAGATTGTATCCATTCATATCTGACATCCAGCGAAAACAAATAAAAGTTCCTGTTTTTTTTTTAATTATTGCTGTTAGATATTTCCTTATATGTGCTATTTAGAGGAATTTAATGGTGTTTTCTTGTTTTCAGTACAAATACGAAATTATATTAAAATATTTAATTATCAAATGTAAATCAGCGTTGTAATTTTTTTTTATTATGGTCACTCTCCGGCACAGATAGTGGTTGTCGAAGAATACCCAGAATTATTTGAGTGAAAATTGTATAAAACTAATTTAAAAAAAAAAAAACAACAACAACAAAGCAAAAAGAAACAAGAAAGGAAAGGAGAATGGATAAAAGAAGACGAACCGGATACGTAATTAACAGTGTACAATTGAAAACTTAAAATAAAACACAGACAAAAGAGCGAGGACAGCAAATACACCAACTGGGAGTACAAGGTGCTCATGATATATTCCACTGTGCGATTACACGACCATCGTGTTAACCAGAACCGATGTAAATACCATCACAAACACAATGCACACAAACAATTGAATGTTGAAAGGGTAATGTTATATTAATGAAAATGTCATCATTATTACAATGTGGAAATAATTTATTACCACCACTGGGCGGATACCTATTCTGGTGGACTATTAATCCCCGAAGATTTTCATCCCCCAGTGGTCATTACTTTGTATTGACACGGGTGCCACTAGTGGAGAAGGAATTGCTTATCTTTCCGGAGCATCTGAGTTTATCTCAACTTTGTTGTGGAGTTCGAATTCGCGTTGTTCAATCTTTAGTGTTCTGTGTAGTGTTATTTAGACCATTTTCTGTCCCTTTACTTTTCTCCATTGTATTGTCTACCTTCTTTGATTGACGGCTTTGATTACCATTTTGTATCTTCAACCTTTTTTGTACTCGACAATTTTTGGTTGGAGTTTCATAGCTCTAGACCACTGAAACAAATTCTAATCCACTCTAACACATTATGCTGACTCCGAACCAATCAATGTCCTTTATGGTGTTACGTACTTATCAAATACTCGACGATGAATCGAAATCACAATTGTCGGCACTTGAGATGAGCACATTAACCATTACACAACCGAGGCGGCTTTTTAAATACTAAGATATATAGCGCAATTAATAACACCAACCAATAAATATATAGACTCCACTACTCTAATAAATATATAGACTCCACTACTCTAATAAATATATAGACTCCATTACTGTAATAAAAACTTAGATGTCAAATTTAATGCGCATGAAGCGTTTCTGGAATAATCTTCCTCGGGTATGCTCAACATCGAAAGATTGTAAAGGTAGTGGCACTCGTCGCACTGCTCAAGTTACGAACACTGTGATAAGTGACGAATGAGGGTATGGTATCTCGTAAATGCATTTCTACTGCAATCAACAAGACATTAAAAAATAATAAAGATGACAACAAATATTGAAAGTGATGTTAAACATCATTTAATCAATCAGACAATACTGAGTTTCCGTTCTTAAATACTAAATGTAATTCCCAAACAGTTTACTTATCAACATGAAAATTTTATTTAAAATTTAATCTGATGAGAAAATACATATATTTTGTATCTAAGTAACATATTATATTACTTCCAGTTCAGTAAAAGATTAATAAAAACTGTGAAAAAAAAACAACAATAAAAAAAAAATTATCTTACCTTACACTTACAAAATTTTCAAATCATAACAGTGATACAGATTGTATCCATTCATATCTGACATGCAGCGAAAACAAATAAAAGTTCCTGTTTTTTTTTAATTATTGCTGTTAAATATTTCCTTATATGTGCTATTTAGAGGAATTTAATTGTGTGTTCTTGTTTTCAGTACAAATACGGAAATTATATTACAATATTTAATTATCAAATGTATATCAGCGTTGTAATTTTTTTTGTCATGGTCACTCTCCGGTACAGATAGTGGTTGACGAAGAACAACCAGAATTCTTTGAGTGAAGATTGAATAAAAAAGATTCAAAAAAAAAAAACAACAACAAAACAAAAAGAAACAAGAAACGAAAGGAGAATGGGTAAAAGAATACGAACCGGGTACGTAATTAACAATGTACAATTGAAAGCTTATAATAAAACACAGACAAAAGAGCGAGGACAGCAAATACACCAACTGGAAGTACAAGGTGCTCATGATGTATTCCACTGTGTGATTACACGACCATCGTGCTAACCAGAACCGATGTAAATACCATCACAAACACAATGCACACAAACAATTGAATGTTGAAAGGGTAATGTTATATTAATGAAAATGTCATCATTATTACAATACGGAAATAATTTATTACCACCACTGGGCGCATACCTCTTCTGGTGGACTTATTTCCATCCAATTTTCATTCCCCAGTGATCACTACTTCGTATTGACACGGGTGTCACTAGTGGAAAAGGAATTGCTTTTCTTTCCAGAGCATCTGAATTTATCCTAACTTTGCTGTGGAATTCGAATTTGTGTTGTTCAATCTTTAGTATTCTGTGTAGTGTTATTTAGACCATTTTCTGTCCATTTACTTTTGCTCATTGTATTGTCTGCCCGTCTTTGATTGACGGCTTTTGATTACCCTTTTGTATCTTCAAACTGTTTTGTACTCGACAATTCTTGGTAGGAGTTTTATAGCTCTAGCCCACTGAAACAACTTCCAATCCCACTCTAACACATTATACTGGCTCCGAACCAATCAATGTATTTAATGGTGTTGCGTACTTATCAAATACTCGACGATGAATCGAAATCACAATTGTCGGATCTTGAGATGAGCATATTAACCATTACACAACTACTTTTGCAAAACTATAAGTGTGGTGGTTACGTCCCCTCTTGTGTTACGATGAATACACATACGATTATAAACTGAAAAAATTCGGCGAAATGTTATTGATGACTTTAGCACATAACCAACATGACGTCATTGACGTCATATCAAGACTTTCAGTTTGAAACGTGACGATTATACGGTATTATCTATACTCTCAAGTATAAGGCAAAATAATAAACAAAACGCAAATATCAATTTGCCGACAGCCCGCCGTACGTGATAGAAAAACACAAAGAACGGGGGCCATAGAAAGAGAGAAAAAATTTCAATACCAATATTTGTGATACTTTCAGGCGATTATATGTAGAATCAACAATGTACCGATCTTTGCTCGAATCGGATTTCCATCTACCGTGTTTTTTCAGACACCTCTCGTTTACATTAGTATTTGCTGCGGTTGTAGTACCTCCCAACCTGAACGAGTGAAGACCGACGTTACAATTCGGAGAAACCGATTTAACCCTTTTAACCAAAGCCTCTATCGCTGCTGTATAACTAAGTTTCTTGTCTTTGTTGACAAGTTTACATGTATAACCAGATCTATAGATTGTACGAAATAAGAAACTGTTTGAACCACTGCTAAAAACTTGCTAGGTTAATATATTTCAACAACATTGTGTATGGATAAGCTAGGATAGAACTTATATGGGAATGTCATTACTTTGTCTATATTGGTCAGTCTTACTCTTTTCTATATTCAGAATTAAACAATTGTCACTAATTTTGATATCGTTAAAAACGCAAAGAGCTAATCTCGTCATATCTGAGAAAACCTGAAAAACTTAATAACATCATTGTCAAATCTATTATAATTAACAAGTCACATAGAATCTAACACCGGCAAAAGTGCAAGACAGGGAAATCTCCGACACCCGAGGGTAAGATTACAATCGTTCGCTGACGAGGCTCGCCGAGTCGGCGAACGATCGAAATCTTACCCGAGGGTGTCGGAGATTTCCCTGTCTTGCACTTTTTGCCGGTGTTTGATTTTATTTCTCACTATTATCAGCTGTTACCTAATTGTTTTGTTTACATTCCCGATCGAGCGTTTTCCCACAAATTTTGTTTCCATTGCTGAAGTAAATATTCAATTTATTCATATGCATCCGTGTCTTGGCAGTATTTTAAATGTATTTCATAATAAAATACAATGTATTTAATAAATATATGATAAATGTAACTCAACACTACACCTGTGGCTGTGAAAAAATATTTGAATTTGGTCAAAGGGAGGTACGTTAGTTACTAACAAGGGAGAGCACTCTATTATTTACTCAAAGTAAACAAACATTGACTTGAAAGTCATACACCGTGAAACATGAAAGGTGCACGATAGTTAAATTATTAGCTAGCAGAATAGTATACATACATTAATTTAAAAATACTTATGTAATAGAATCGTGGTTTTATTGGTGAAGCATGGAGAACTGGGGGCAGTTGACATAAACTGTACAGCATGTATTTGCCGGTAAAACGCACGTGATTTTTTTGTCTTGCACTAGTGCAAGATAAGACAATCTCACATCGCTAAAAATAGGAACTGGTCTGTCTCAAAAGTGAGAAAGTTGAATCCATAAACATTGTGCATAGTTCAATTAAAGTTTCTGTCGAAATGGGATTTTTTTTCTCGGTCTTCTTCGAAGCGGTACATTTAGATGCTTCAAGTACGGACATAGCAAAACTACTTGTGGTAGGATCTTGTAGCCCATTCACCTCGTGTGTCCATTTGGTGCCATAATAAGGGTTATTTACTGGATGAAAAGAAGAACCACTGTTCACTAAATGTGTCAAGTATAATGCAACATGTACCGGTTCTGCGGGTAAAGATTTGTATCCGTGTTGTGAAATAAAACGTTCCCATCGCTTGAATGCATAAACATAACTTTTTACCGTATTATCACTACTATTCCCGAGGAGTTCACACATTTTTGGAAATAAATTGTACAAGTGACTTCCTGGTTTCACACCGCTATCCTGAATGGCGTTGTCAACAAACTGGTTTAGCTTAATGCCTGTTAAAATAAATAAAAAACACTGGTAAACGTACTAACCTAATTAAAATTGTATTCTTAAAGCTATTAAACGAAAATTCAGTTGCTGTGAGCCGAAAATACCAGTTTGGCCTCTGCCTCTTTTAACTAAGCTATCGCCTTGAAAGCATGTGTGCGATTATGAATTTTCTGAAATGACCATCTTTACTAACTACCATCGGCCAAAATGGGGCCGATGTCCACTCTGGAACAATCAATGTACCTTTACACTTTTCATGCTTCAATTTGTTTATTACCTGTGGAATTAAACGTGGTGGTGGCACTAACCAATTATTAGTGCATTGCCATGTAAACCTAAATGCGTCGATACCTGCTGTACCGGGACACCAGAACTTGGAAAAAAATTGTTTGCATTTCGCGTTAATCACGTGGAAACCTATCTGAAGAATGTGGATCCCATAAATTATCCAAGTATTTAAAAATAAAGTCTTCGATTTCCCAATCATCGCTATCCGATATTCTACTAAAGACTGTCTGTCTTGTCGTTTGATTCTCTTGGTATCCAAACTGCGTTCATTTTTAACTGAATTTTGTAAACATAGTTTATGTACTGACATTACTTTTTCATGTAGTATTCTCTTCCTACTACCTACCCTCAATATGTGTGGCACATTTGTGTTGTCGGTATACACTCTGACAACCTTACCATTCAAGTAGCCAATAACACTTTTCAATGTCCTATTAACTGCCTCGAACTCTCTCCAAGTAGAGCTTTGGGCTTTTTCATCATATGACCAACTGCCATACGTTGCAACTGGTTCGTCCTCTGAACCTGTGGTCAAATGACCACCGAACCCAGTCTGATGCATCACAAAATATGTGAAAATCATGTGCTTCGTTATACGTCAAATGACATAACTGAGATCCTATCTCATTCAACATATCTATGTTATTCACCCAAAATTTGCATTCTCTGAATGCGTCATGGCTTACCGTTACTTTGGAGTTCCAGCTTAACCTGCCTAATACACATTCATATAAATACCTGGTTCTCAATCGGGCCTGATCCCCGAATACTGCCTGTGTGGATATCACCTGTCCTACGATTCCTGCTATAAATCTAACTTGAAACAACACTGTCTCAGTCTGCTATTTTCAGATAAAGAAGCCTTTTGCTTATTAACTCTCTTGTCTGTAATTCGCAGACTACCTTCTGCCATGTCCCAACAAAAACCTAACCACTCTAACTTATCAGTTGGGATCCAGTTACACTTTTCGTGAGCGATAAAAAAAAACAAAAAATTCAAGGTCGTTCTGAATAAATTTGCTTGAAATTAATGCGTCGTCATAACTTGCGCCGCCCCCTAAGTCGTCATCTAAGTATATGATGATCTTTAACCCCTGACCTCTCCAGTATTTAATAATCTCTCTCATAACTTTACTGAAAATAGGCCCGCTTGTTGCTAAGCCAAAAGGCAAGACATTATAAATATAATACTGATTTTCCCATTGAAAACCCAAATATGTTTTGTCTGCATGAACAATTTTCAAGTGGTGATGGGCACTTTTTAAGTCGTGAGAGAAAATAAAATCCCCTCTATTGAATAACTGTCTTGCTGTTGTCGCATCCTCATATTTGAATTTATACAAATGTGGATTAATGTGTCTAGCGTATAACACTAATCTTAGTTTTTCTCCACTTTTATTTGCCACTGTTAAAGGGTTTACGACAAATGGTTTTTGTGTCACCCGACTAATGCAAAAAATCTTTGTGTAGTAACCTTTCGATTTCATCGTTTACAAAATCTGTATTGTCACGTGCTGATTTATTGTTTTCAAGAACTATTTCATCTGGTATGTGTAAAAATGGTATTTTGTATCCATTTTCTATAACATCAACAATATAAGAGTTTGCACCGATTTCTTTCCATCTATTTACCTTCCCAGACAAATTTCCTACGCCTGTACTATTTTTATACGCTTGAGTAAGTTTACTATCGGTCGTAGTATGTGTATTGCTGTTCTATCCTGTGATATAGACTTAGGTGTGCTCGATTCTACTCCTAAAGGTAAAACTACTTATCTTATTTCTATGTTCCACTGTCTGCTTCGGACACTCTCTCCTCCAGTGTCCCTTCTCATTACAATTGCACTGCTCCTCGTTCCCCCTTTTCTTGAATTTGAATGTATCCATCATATTCTCGTCTATTTTCATCATCTGGGATTGCGACAAAGCTTTCTGCTTTTCTTGAATATTACGCTGAACACCATATAGTCTGGCGTCAGGAAGTGAAGTTAAGCTGCTCAACAACTGGTTTTGGGTACTCTGCACGGCACTGTGTACTTCTTTCTCGATAGTATCTCGAAGCTCGACGTCCATTTTTGTTGATACACGTATGCACGACGGCTAGAAAGTGAAGAGAACCAAACGAACACACCTAAATTCCCAACCACAAGACAATGTTCTCATTGGTCAATTTCGACCATTACCGTATGAATATTCATTAGTATCAAACCGACGATACAATATTTTCCCGCTATACCGCGGGGAAATATTATTATTTGGCTTCGTCTACGCTTCAATTGTGATCTAATTTAACTAAAATAAGCTTTAAAGTTAAGCATTTTAATTATTTTTGTGCATTGTTGTAAATATGAAAAATAGGATTTCACATTTTCAAGATGGCAGATCCTTCAAGCTGAACCCTGTAGTATCATTGCTCGTAGATTCATACGCGTGCAATGAAATATACAAATAAAAAAATATTGATTGATTAATTGATTGATTGATTGATTGATTGATTGATTGATTGATTGATGTTTAACGTCCAGTGAGCAATTTTTCAGCTATATTCAGGACGAGAAAAAAAAAATATAATAATATATAAGAAATTTTGAAAGTCTATATAATAAACCGTATAACTAAATCATACATTTTGAATATCAAAATAAAACCATTCGTGACCGAATACGCATTAACGATTAAACTCGTGGACGGAACAAGTTCCGCCCAGTCGCTTAATCCTTGTGCGTATTTCGGTCACTCGTGGTCTTATTTTGATATTCAAAATCTACGATTAGTAATACTATATGATTTAATAACACCAACCAATAATTATAATGTAGTTGTTTAATATTCCTGGTTTGTGATTGGACAATGCTGTAATTTTCACGGTATCAATTCCACGGTTGAAATAGCATGCGATATTTTTTTCAACTGGAAGGATCCGCCATTTTGAAAACGTGAAATCCTACATGTCATATTTACAACAATACACACAACTAATTAAAATGCCTACCTCGAAAACTTATTTTAGTTAAATTTAATCAAAATTGAAGCATACATGAATCCAAAAACGTCTGCTTTTAATGTTTTAAACTGGAAATCTTCATATGACGTCACGTTGTTTATTTGCCAAAGTGGTCAACAATATTTCGCGGAATTTTAATTTGTGTGATTTTAAGACCCATGGATATGCAAGAATATATTTTTATGTTCAGTATTACATTAGAATGGAGATAACTGTATTGTATTTGAACATTTCACGGTACCAATTGGAGATTTGATGGTCGCAAATTGAGTTTACTGGCGTGACCTTTAATAAATAAATCAATAAATCAATCAAGTAGTTTTATGGTCCCAAATATCCCTTCTTGGTGAAAAGATAAGGTCAAGTAGGTATTTTCTACATATGATTATAATGCAAAACCTCGCAAGGCTTAGTTAAATTGAATATATTTGAAAGTAGTCTGCTAAATAGTTTTCATTTTTGATTTCACATTATCGAACATTTTGATTTTAAGTTAGTTCTCGCTATGCCATCGATATATATATATATATATGAAAAACCTGGCATTGCATATTTATAATCTTTAAAAAGTTGGGGAAAAAACAAACAATATACTTGACATATTAATTATCTGTGTTTTTCTGTTTATTATTTCCGTTCACACAACACCACAACATATTGACAAAAAACACTTGAATCTGTCTCCAACTTCCCTGTCTCTTCAAATAGACCTGCAAAAGGTATATCCTGTACCAGAGTGTTTTGTGAGACGCGGGGCGAGTATTGGATATTTATTGACAATGAGTAACGCTATTAAACACACTATTCAAAAATGAAAATATTTAATTGGACTTTACCGACAAGAAGAGTTTGAAGATACCAAAGGGGTAATCAAAAGAACAGACAACACAATGGCCAAGAGAAAAGGGGAAAAAGGACAAACAACGATCTACAAAACATTACACATAGGAAATGTCTTGGTATAGCTAATATATTATTTTCTCTTAGAACTTTAAAAAAGCTATAAATAAAAGTTTTGTTAAAAAAAAAAATACCATGATCAAAAGACAAAAATAGAAAAGAATGCTTCATTATAGAACTTACTGAACCACGTAGAAACAGCTATCATATATAAACTGGATCACGCATAAACCGAAATCCTGTGTAAAGTGATCCACGTATAAACCGAAATCATGTGTAAAATTAACCACGTATAAACCGAAATCCTTTGTAAACTGAACCACGCATAAACCGAAATCCTATGTAAACTGAACCACGTATAAACCGAAATCCTTTGTAAACTGAACCACGCATAAACCGAAATCCTGTGTAAACTGAACCACGCATAAACCGAAATCCTTTGTAAACTGAACCACGTATAAACCGAAATCCTGAGTAAAATGAACCACGTATAAACCGAAATCCTGTGTAACCTGAACCACGCATAAACCGAAATCCCGTGTAAGCTGAACCACGTATAAACCGAAATCCTGTATAAACTGAACCACGTATAAACCGAAATCATATGTAAACTGAACCACGTATAAACCGAAATCATGTGCAAACTGATCCACGTATAAACTGAAATCCTGTGTAAACTGAACCACGTATAAACCGAAATCATATGTAAACTGAACCACGTATAAACCGAAATCCTGTGTAAACTGAATCACGTATAAACCGAAATCCTCTGTAAACTGAATCACGTATAAACCGAAATCCTCTGTAAACTGAACCACGTATAAACCGAAATCATGTGCAAACTGATCCACGTATAAACTGAAATCCTGTGTAAACTGAACCACGTATAAACCGAAATCATATATAAACTGAACCACGTATAAACCGAAATCCTGTGTAAACTGAATCACGTATAAACCGAAATCCTCTGTAAACTGAACCACGTATAAACTGAAATCCTGTGTAAACTGAATCACGTATAAACCGAAATCCTCTGTAAACTGAACCACGCATAAACCGAAAATCCAATATAAGTTGAACCACGTATAAACCGAAATCCAATGTAAACTGAACTATGTATAAACCGAAATCCAATGTAAACTGAACCACGTATAAACCGAAATCCTATGTAAATTGAAGCACGTATAAAGCGATATACTGAGTAAACTTAACTACGTATAAACCGAAATCCAATGTAAACTGAACCACTGGTTGGCTCGGAATCAGAATAATGTGTCCGGGTGGGGCGATATTATATGTCTATCCGCTGACTGTTGTTTCAGTGAGTTAGCACTATAAAACAATGTACAAAGTGGACGTTATCATCATTTCATTGAAAATTAAATTGTTCTCGCCATGATATAGCTGAATAATTGCTGAATTGCCGTTAAGCAACAATCACTCACTCACTCAAATTGAAACTAAATTCCGAGAAAAACGAATATCTTCATAATTATAATGCTGATTTCGTTCTATTAATCATTCACAATTCCAAGAAGTGGATAAGAAACTTTATTTAATATTTTGGTGTCAGCTAAATTCAAATAGTTGATCAGCATTAGTTCCTTGGGATAATATTTTCTAATAATGGTTTTCTCCTGGTACTCCGGTTTCTTCCGCCAATAAAACTGACCGCCACCATGTAACTGAAATATAGTTGAAAGTGACATTAAACATCATAACCCTAACCCCCTCTAATAATGGTAAGAAGGTTAGTTTGAAGATAACAGAGTTAATCAGATGCCGTAAGAAGAGTTTGAAGGTACCAAAGGGGTAATCAGAACCCGTTCTGTTAATCTAGTTACAAGACCGATGATAAGTCATGAATGAGGAAAGGACCGGGAAGTGCTTACGACAAGTGGAACATATCCGTGGTCATTTGTGACACAGATATTCCATAACGGTCAATTAAGTGGTGTTGGCGACCGTAAAATATTGAAAAAGTTTATCAACAACATTAGTACCTTGAGGTAGTATGATCTAATAATTGTAAGATGTTCAGTTTGAAGATACCGACAGGTAATCAGAAGCCGTAAATTAAAGGACAGACAATACCATGTTAAGACAGTGAAAAAAGTTTGTCCCTTTTCCAGTTGGACTTCAACACCTGGAAGTCAAGCCTATATTTTCTCTCAAAAACTGAAAGAATAAAACATTTACTTCAGGCAAAAATTCAAGCTGAAATAAACAAAGATGAAGGATAATAATTCAAGTAAACTTTTATTTTAGAGCAAACTTCCGGCGGAAACTTTGAGCAAAAAAAAATACCCAATATTTGACCTTCCGAAATCACTGAGGTCAAAATTAGCAGTGCCCTCCCTTTAGCAAGTAAAACAGGATGCTACAATCCAAACAAAACTTTTACATCTGCAGATCAGCGTTTTTTGTTTTTGTTTTTGTTTTTTGTTTTGTTTTTTTGCAAATATAGTAAATATTTAGTAGAAGGCGAAATTCTATTTTCAATGTTTAAGCACGGCATACAAAGATCTATGCAAACCATTTGGTAGTTTAAAGTTTGTCAATTTGGATAAAACTCATCATGTCAGGGTCAGATATCTTATTAACACCCATATCCATTAAAAGGAGTGAGTGATTGTTGTTTAACGCCAATTCAGCAATTTTTCAGCTATATCATGACGAGAACAAGTTAATTTTCTATGAGGTAATAATGTTGTCCGCTTTATACTAGACCAACACGCTGAGTTGGATTTTTATAGTGTTAGCTCACTGAAACAACAGGGCTGGCATGTCGCTCCACTCGGACACATTATTCTGATTCCGAACCAGCCAGTCTTTGCTCTTTCTCCTTAATGATGCATGATTAGCGGAGAAGCAACAAATACCAATTTTATAGTCTTTAGTTTGACCCGACCGAGGCTCGAACCCACGATCTATCGCACTCGAGGCGAGCATGCTAACCATTACGCCACCGATGTGGTTTTGCCATTAAAAGTTTCAAAACCGTTATGCTCTTTTATCAAATATGCCCTTTATCATAGGACAAATGTAACCTAAATATCTAAATTTATTTTATTTTTTTGATTGACTGTAGATTTTCTATTCTTTAGTATACAATCGTATCGTATATCATATATTGTCACTGCAATGTAAAAACTGTGAATTATATATATATATTACTTGCTCCCAAAACTTTTTAAATTTGTTGGCTTTCCAACCTTTCGGCTTGATTTGAGCGTAAACCTGGTGAGGGTTACTCCAGAAACGCGTCGTGCGCACTAATTAAAATTTGACGTTTTTATTTGCATACATGTACTTGGATCACGCCTATTATATCTGCTATTTCCAGTAAAATAATTTGAATATAAAAGGCACGTACACAGATGTGTTAAATTGTCTTATCGTTGTATATATTGTTGATCATTTATTTTTTTTAAATATATACCCAAAACATATTGTTTATCAAAGCAACGTGAACTTTAATTTGTTACAGAAATTTGACCGAACTAGCTGCAATAATGTAGCTCCTGTGACAAACTTGTGTCTCGGCGGAGCTACAAAGCGGTCCCATTCGACACAATGGAGAAAAAAAAATTGCAGTTGAAACATAAAAACTCACTATTTACGCCTCAAACATTTCATTATAGCGAGCATCGCAAGATGCGAGCTAAAGAGCAACATGTGTGTAAGAAGATGAATCTATATATACGATCAATACCAACCGGAAATGGATTCTAAGTTTCTGCATAGAATGGACAATCGGAGTGAAGTACAGGAAATAGCCTTTTAATTTGAATAAAAAATAACTATCCAGTTTAAAAATAAAAAAAATAGAAAGGAAACCGTACAGCTTCTTTACATGAAACGATTAATTTATTTAAAAATGGACAATCTTGTTTCGCCCCTAAAGAACGATCGGCCCTAAAAAAAGTCGTCCCCGATATATATATAGCCGACACATTTAGTAACTCGGAAAATGTAATTCTCTAAATTCTTTATTTCAATATTTCATATTTAATTTTGTTTTATAGTTCATTATTATTTCCATTTTTAAACTAAGTGTTACATTTGTTTTACCATTCTCTATCCAGAGTTGTCGTTCCTGCTACGCTACACAACATCTCTGTCAACGCTCATTTTACAAAATTCTTGTAAAACTTAGAAACGGTAAAAAAAATGTACTTAAAATTGTTTTAATTACTGTAAATATCAATAAAGACGAAAATAAATCACTCATTTCAAATCAATTCTCTCATATAAAAGATTTTACCCCCCACTTCTTGGAGAACTATTTTGCGGAGGTAAAAATTAAAAAGTTAAAAACGATCACAAATCATTTTTGAGAGAGAATTGATTTGAAATGAGTGATTTATATTCATCTTTATTGATATTTACAATAATTAAAACAATTTTAAGTAGATTTTTTTTTACTGTTTCTAAATTTTACAAACATCTTGTGTAATGAGCGTTGACAGAGATGTTGTATAGCGTAGCAGGAACGACAACTCTGGATAGAGAATGTTGTTTTACATGTCAAAATAATCTCTTTATGTGTATAAATAATTAATGCAGTTTATCCCCGATTTTTGTCAAGATTGTGTCTCAAAGATCAGAGGGAAATTTATTCAATTAACACTTATTGTTTATCTGTCACAACTGGACTTTCAAGCTTTTAATAAAGTAAAGTTTTTATATAGACAAGGTCGATGCCTGTCAGAAAATTCTCGAAAAACACTAGTGTCGGCTCTCATACAATGCCACTTTGATTACGCATGCTCCTCTTGGTATGAATCTATATGTAAACAATTACAACATAAATTACTGGTTTTACAAAACAAATGTATTAGATTTATAAAGAACATGGGTTCCAGAACCAGTATAGATTGTAATGTTTTGGATAGTGTTGGTTTATTAAATGTAGAAAACAGAGTGAAACAACTTCGGCTGAACCATGTTCATAAGATATTTTATAACAAAAGCCCATCTTACATGAAATATAACTTTACAAAAATTAAGGACTGCCATCAACAGTATACAAGATCTAGCGAGTTTAATTTTTGGGTACCATCTATAAAAGGTCAACAAAAATTTACTTTTTATTATAATGCAATAAAGGATTGGAACTTTTTGCCAAATAGTTTAAAAGTATAAAAAATATGAATGCTTTTAAAATTGGTGTTAAGCAATTTTTATCTGACAAATTTCGAACAAATTGACATATTTTTCTAACTGATAGTTTCAATGATAAAAACCTGCCAAAGTCATGAAATCTTTTTACTTTTTTAGTCAGAGTTAAGTAAGATGAGTGCCAAACGGGACCCCATTGGAAATAAGCCATACGCTTTCATGGGCTATCCTGATTAAATATCAACTTTTTTTGGTCTTACTTTTCAATGATTCATGTGGTATTGGAATTCATGTACATGATTTTTAAATTTTTAAATTTTTTAAATTTTTTATCAGCAAATCATAAAATGTAGACCGTTTTGTATATGATATTTTAATACTTTGCATTGTTTTACATTGTCTTATAAATTGTATGTTTACTGTATTTGTAATGTTTGCTGTTGATATTTAATCAAATAAATCTATCTATCTATAATAAATTTATAATTTAGTTAATCCTCGATATAAGAGCTCCAAGCTATAATGCAAATTGTTATATAAACCGCCATTAGGCATATTTATCATTAATCCTGTCTATCAGTCATTTTTAATTACTCTGATATTTGTATTATTGTTATTATTGTGATCTTTAGTTTTGTTGTTGACCGTTGAAATATACGGCTGTAAATAAAATATGGAAAACTTCTAGCGATTTCGAATCTTTGTTACGACAAATAGCTAGTTCCCCAGAAATACGTTCGTGTGATATCGGGTAGCAAAAGCTCCGGCCCCGGCACCACATAACTATTTGAGTACAAATTTTGCACTCAGCTTGAGAATATTCTTAAATTTTGTATTCTGAGAAAAATTGACCGCCACAAAACTTGTGTAGGCCTACTGATATTGAGAATATTCTTAAATATTTGAGAATGGCTTAAACCATATTTAAGTAATTTACTCAATATCCAAGATGATGTCAAGAATAATAAGGAAACGTAGAGGAGAAAGAAATGCAATAATTCCAAGTCGTAGGGTATACAGAGATAGAAGTAATGCCTTAGGAACCATGACAGATATTGATTTATTTGAGAAATATCGGTTTAGGCGACCCACGATAGAATTTATTGCTGATGCCAATGATATCTGCCATCAGCTTCCCACACAGTTCCTCATCTTTTAATTTTGATTGCTCAATGAGCAGCATTTCTTCGTCCGTAGTCCAGATGGACCCACTTTTCCTTTCAGTGTCCATATTTATAATGCAATGTGTTAAACAGACGATAATTTGACAACTTACATCAAGACTCCCGTTCCTTTTACCGATGTTTAATAGTTCTTCTTTGTCTTCCACACAGGAGAGTTCCACAATGTGCACTGAAGAAACTCCCCCTTTTTTGGATATATAGACTTTTATTGTATTTTAGAGTATTGAAATATTTTTAATCAACACGATAGTGGTTCTCCTCAACATACGAGTGATATACCAGACAAGAAGAAGAATGCCACATACGTAGTTGACATTTTTTTTACTCAACTGAGAACGTTCTAAAATCTGAGAAAAAAGTTTTGTGGCGGAGAAAAGAAGATGTATTCTCAACTGAGTAAACATTTTCATTCTGAGAATTAACCCGAATAATCCAGTCGTTATATTACGCTCCCGCTGGTCGCTACATTAGAAGGCGGAGAGAATCGGGGACGGAAAGGGCTTGAATTATTCGAGTTATCTAAGAATATTTTAGTTTTGTGGCGCCGGGGTCATATATATCTCGGCCCTAAAAAAAAGTCGTCCCAGATATATCTCGGCCCAAAAAATCTCCTTTGCAATAGAATTAACTGGGCAAGTCGAATTGAAGAACAAAGAAAAATAATCAAGAATAATGAAGAACAGAACCCAAAACTACTATTTGTTCATGTGTACACATGTCTATGCGTAGATGCGATTCTAGTGTATCAACAAAATCGGAGGATTATCTGTCAGTATGGGGGTGTAGAAAGTAGGAAGATATAAAAAACGGATTTTACTTGAAGAAAAATCATTTCACTACGCAAATCAGTAGGCGATTTGTGTTCTATCGACATTTTGACATGGGAAATAGCGGTTGAAGTGACAGGGGTAGTAGGAGTGAGTCCGGCCTTGTGGTATTTTAGGTACATAGCGAGCATATTTTTGACTCTACACAAGCGCCTGTGGTTCAAGGGGCTTCACGATGAAATATGGAAAACACTCATTTTCACATAAAAATCTCTCTTTTTCAAGTGACATTTTGTTTTACAATATTAGGTATATATGGTATCATAGGTACGTGTGGACAGGACCCTATGTCCCCCCTTTTTTTTTTTGAACATCTATTTTTTTTCATATAAACAACATTTTGCAACTTTGTATGTATCACTTTATGACATATATATAGCAACTGGCATGATTTTCCTAAACATCACATGTATTAATATTTTTTCACTTTAATTCTTTGTACAACATCTGAATAATTGAAAAAATAAAGATTTGAAGTTAACTTCCTTTCTAAAACCAAGATATGGATTCATATTCATAGGTTGGTAGGTACCTTTTTTTGTTTGAACATTTTTATTTTATGAAAAAAGTAACCCATCTTTTTCTTTACCTTTTCTTCTTCTTAAATATTCAAAAACAACATACCAATAGCATCATTTACATGTTAACATTCAGAATTTAAAAAAAAATGGGGTATACTTTCAATAGAAAAAAAAATATGGGTCTTTAAATAGGGGTACCCTCATACGTTTTTCATGAAAAATACACTAAAATGTAAAAAGAACAATACATTTTTTCACAATTTTCAATATTTTTTTTAATTTTTGAAATATAAAGACAATCATGTGTTATTATCTCAATAATTATGATAATTTAAATGGGTGGTCATTACATTTTGTTTACATCTTTATGAAAAATGTACCCCAAAAAAGTATTCCTTGTTATTTGATTGGTAAATTTTCAAAACTGTGAAGCAATAAAAAAAAAGTCACTGGTTTCAAAACATACCCTTATCCAAACATCCTTATACCCTTAGCTAACTAGACAATATGTTTCCATACTAAAGTAAAAAAAAAAGTTTGTTTTCTTAAATTTAATGTGAAAAATGGGGGGGGGGGTAAATTAGTTTTGCCACCTCAACTTTTCAAAGTGGGGAGGGCGATTGTCCCCAGCTTCTTTTCCCATGAAGTGGTATTAGTGAAGTTCGAGCTGCAGAATCATATGGAGCATCTGAGCTCATGACAGTCTGGAGTTTTACAGTGTTCTCAATTTTCAGTTTTCTTATAAATTCTGCACAGTATTCATAATTTTTTGTCAGCCCATTAAATATTTGTCTTTTTGTTTTGTTATACCTGTATATTTATATCATATATTGTTAATGGAGTAATATATTGACCAATAAATGTAGCTCTCAGTCTATACGAGCTCTCTTATATTATGTCAGAAACCCGGCATGGATAGAAACTACTGTTTGATTGAATTTATTGTATATGTCATACAGTGATACATACAAAGTTGCAAAATGTTGTTTATATGAAAAAAAATCGATGTTAAAAAAAAAAGGGGGGGGACATATGGTCCTGTCCACACGTACCTGTGATATGGTATATATTTTTTTCACAGAAACAAGTGCCTGTGAGCTGGACCTAGAAACAAAAGTTAGTAGAACGAGAGAGTTGTAACACGAAATGTTGTAAAATATGGATAAATGGCTCAAAGATATACTTCCAGACAAATATCAATACCATAATCACGGCAGGCACCAAATGAGGAAAAAAGGGGGGGGGGGGTCCGGAATTCGAGTGCCTGTGCTCCAGCATTGTGTTTTTTTTTCTTTCATTTTATCATCCAACAAATAAAACTAACAGGCAAAGAGATGTCATATTGGATTAAAATAAGTATGAAAGTCAAGTTTTGAATAGGTTTTTTGTAGAAAAACAACAACAACAAAGCCAAAGGTCATATTTGATTTTAGGTGGCAGTCGTGATGATGTTTGCACCGGTAATCAATTCTGGGGATGTAAACGAGAAGGAACGGCTACACACCCTATCAATCCCATACAGTCGGCAATGCTGCGTAGTTCAAAGGGCTTCACGATGAAATTTAATATGGAAAACACTCATTTTCACATAACCGTGAAATTCAATGTCATCGGATTTTAAATGCCCCAGTTATGCTAGATTTTGCTTCATCTCCCTGAAAATTATGTTTGATTGGTTCTTTGAGACCATACGTTTAAAAATAAAACCCACTTAAAAGTGGATTAGGTATGTGTGCTGATTTTGTACTATAGGTACTAGAAAATAATCAACATAACGTCCGATACATTAATTAATAGCTATACACAATCAATCTGGCATGCTCATATGTCATTTCTGCTGTCTCAAAATTCCAACTGACGAGTGCTAAATATCACAGAACAGACAAAATAATCTATGTCACAACTTAATGGTATTGTTTTTTTATCTATATAAAAGCAAATGCAATTCAGATGATACAAAGAAGCTGAAAGCATGCAAACATCTATGGAACCAAACATTTTCAGACAACAATCTCTGTTTTTCAAGTGACATTTTGTTTTACAATATTGATCCTTTAAAAATTGTCGCATCATCCCATGTAATTTACGAGTCCAGGACCGTTGGACCTTACCATTTTATTCGGTTACAACATATATATATTATTTTCTCTTTAATTTAATCATCAAACAACTATAACAAAGAAATGAAGCTTAACCTCACGTAACAAAGTGAGAAAAAAAAATTATAACACAAACATTAGTATATTTTTAGTGCGTTAAGTTAAGAATGTAATCATACGGGACACTGTTGCAAACAAATGTATCAATTCTATACACAATTCCTGTGTGATATTACTCCTATTGACTACTAAAAACATGAAAAATGTCAGCATAAAGTTATAAAACTAAAAAATTTCGGATAAATTGTCAAAAAGAGGCGACAATGTAATTTACGAGATGTAATCTACGAGTTGACATCGCGTAAAAGGGGGGTATTGGATAAAGGGAGTGCAATGGACATGCCAATTAATTTTTATTCACCCGTTAGTGCAAAAAGTTTCATGATGGCATGACTTGAAATTTAAAAAAATGACAATCTAAACTGAAACATCGAAGTCAGCTATCGGATAAACCATGTAATTTAAATTCCTTGTATTTTGTTAACAAAAGCAATTTGCAAATTTTTGTATGCACATTTTCAAAAAAACAATATTAAAGTTTCCCTTCAATATGTTTACAATGGGGTGTCACGCTGCGATCACAAGTGATTGAAACTGCAAGTTATGTCCCGTAAATTACCGCATTTTGTCCCATATATTACAAAATATAATTAAATGAATAAAATGTTATACAGATGAAAAAGACTACACTATTGATTCCATCAGAGCACAATGAACATGTATATAGCTTATTGTCCAGAAGCAAATTGAAATCGTCATTTACAAATAAAGACTTGTGCACATGTGGAAGAAGACGAAAATGACTTGTTTCTAATATTACTGTTTGAAATATTTGTTATATATTTCCTGTTCAGTTATATTGCATATGATTTTAAAAATCAAATTTTCACGGAACATGTTAAGTAGTAATGCAAATAGTGCAATGAATATGAACAATAAGCAAAGACTGGCATTTCAGTTTGTTGTCCCGTAAATTACGTTCCTCCCATAAATTACATTACTCTTTTTCAAAACTTGCATCTCACCACTCATACTTTGTCTGTTTTAACCAATGAAATTGATAAAGAATGTTTAATTAATGAATTTAAACAGATTTTAGAGTTATATCAGGCATTTACTGTATTTTTTTCGGCTCAGTAATTTACAAGTCAAAAATATGTAATTTACGAGACATAGATTTTAAAATGTGCCAAGGAGTGTCATTTATTCCCAATGAAATTAACTTTCATAATATCAAATCATTAGCCATAGTACATGTATATTGTTACCCCTGGGGTGTGGGTGTGTGAGTGTAAATATAATATAATAGAGACCTATTAACCTTGGTTGTAGGTTAACAAGTCCTAGACACTGGTAGTAGGGACGATACATGATTTTTTCAAAATAAGTAAAACCTTAAAACAATTATATGCATTTGAAAGCCTTTATCAAGACATTTTCAAATCTGCAATAAAACGTCCAATATCATGATTATTGACAGAGAAATCTAAATTTTAAGTTTTGGACATTTTCGGATTTCAATAAAATTTTGATCCAACTTTGTCCAAGCAGAAATAAAATAAAATACAATATTATCTACATGAAATATACTGGGTTTACCTCATTCCGATGGTCTTACGGAAACACACCTTGTTAAAAAGACGATACCTATCGTTTGAATGAATCTGTATTGATACAAACATATTATGCTATGAACTACCGGTAATAAAAAATAATAATATCCTTTTAAAACAGGAGTTTTAACCTTGTGTTCAAGTCATCGATTGTTGACAGTTCTCCGATGGGACCTTTTTTGACCTTAACCTCGTTTCGATGTACTGGGAATTCCCTGTTATGGAGAGCCATTGGGGCTAATATGCTTGACTGCTTTGGCAGGTTATTTATATCAGATATAATTGAACCAAATAAAAGATTTTTTTTATTATTTTGAAAATTCTGTATAGCACACTTAGATGGAAAAAAGATATGATTGCATAAAATGTAAAAACAACAATTGATTTTTATTTAATTGTTTGGGATTAAATTTTATGCACTTTTTGGCAATTTTCATTTTAAATTTCACATATTTTAAGATTTGGAAGAAACATATGATGGTATAATTCCAAAAAACAACACTTGATCTTTTTTTCTAACGTTGTTCACGCATGCCGTATATAGCTTTAACTCCGGTCGTATTATGGAAAAACAACAAAGTCTCATAATTGTTAATATGGTTTTCCATAGTTTTTTCCTGCACACAACCGTAAGTG
>MJUT01027949.1:158800-177719 GCA_002080005.1 Gigantidas platifrons | reverse complement strand
TGGGGTGTTCCACATAAATTTGTTATTGTAATATTCAACTTAGGGTTATTGTTGAGGTGTTCCACTTGGTGTAATTGAAGTGTTCCACTTATTTTGGTGTTGTTGTTGAAGTGTTCCTCTTAATGTAGTTGGTGTGTTCCACTTAGTGTTGTTGTGATGTACCACTTGGTGTTGTTGTTGAAGCGTTCCACTTGGTGTTATTGTTGGTATGTTCCACTTAATGTAGTTGGTGTGTTCCACTTAGTGTTGTTGTGATGTACCACTTAGTGTTATTGGTGTAGTGTTCCACTTGGTGTTGTTGTTGAAGCGTTCCACTTGGTGTTATTGTTGTTATGTTCCACTTAATGTAGTTGTAGTGTTCCAATGAGTGTTATTGTTGAAGTGTTCCACTTGGTGTTATTGTTGGTGTGTTCCACTTAATGTAGTTGGAGTGTTCCAGCGAGTGTTACTGTTAAGAGGTTCATATTGTCTAATAATTTATTTTGTTGAACTTGATTGTGTTAACTTGGTGTTTTTGTTGTTTTGTATTTTCATTGTTCATTTGCGAGAAAATTTCTAATGACTTTGATATTCTTTCTATTCTAAGAGATACATGTAATTTCTTACAAGAAATATTGCCTGAATTTATTTCTTTAATTATTTTATATCTCAGAATATTTTACATACCTTTCTGACCGATGTGTTATGCTTTGATTTTGGTCCTTATATACAGACAAGTCCTTATTTGGAAAAAAATGTAATATAAATGTAATATTGATATATTTTGATTGTAGGTTACTTCAGATTAGTTTTAGTACTGATCAGTGTATGTTTTTACAGTAATCCTGTATGGTTCCTGTCATTTTATTGTCTGTCAGCATTATTAGATGGTAGGTTTATTATGTGTTACACGTCTGAATAGAACCTTCAATATAAAGCCACATGTGTACATCAAATATCACATTAATTCTATTTATTTGTTTTACGTTAGTGTGAAAATATACAAACATTTATCATATACCTGTAGATAATATTGTTAAAATTTTACCCTGTGATAAAACTTTGAGTTTTGTTTAGAATAATAAGAGGAATCATGTTTATTTCACCCAGTTTCATAAGAATGGTCCAAGCGGGCTGATACAGCAAGCTTTTTAACTGCTTCCGGAATGTTATTACATGCTTTTCCATCAATGTCCGTCAGTGTATTACACGCCACTTCGTAAATTTCGGGAAAACTGTGTTGATAAACCTGGCGGACTACAGTTGAGACAATCACTGTAGTATATGTGGATTCATTTATTTCCTCTGTTGACGATGTTATTTTCTGTTATTTTTTAACACAATGTTATAAGAGAACAACCATTTAACTTGAAGGGGGGGGGGGGGTTATGAATATTTTTTTTAAACAGTTGGACACATTTTTATTTTTTTTCAATTGTAATCAAACTAAATTATTTTTTTTCTTACCAAGTCAAAACAGATTTTTTTTTTCAATGCTTTGTATAAAGGTGTGAGCCAGTATTCATTTTCAGATGCTATGCATATAGCTCACATTTGAACTTTAACCATTTTTTGGTGTTTATCCTTGTGAAGACACTAGCCTACATCTTTCAGTGGATTTTGACCAAACTTAGTTGACACTTATTTCATACAAAGCCTTGAAGCCTATTTTGAAGGTCACAGGTCAAAGGTCAAGGTCACAGTTGGACTTATGTTTTAGCCATTTAACATATGTCATGATGTTCGTTGCCTTTGTTATAGTATTAAGTGTTTATTATCAAATGTTCATAGCCTTACAAGTGACAGTACATACATGAGGCAGCAATCCCTTTTTATAAGGAACACTTACAATATCTATTAATAATAGGGCGTAATTACTGAAAGTACAGTTTGAAAAACTAAGCGAAATCTTTAATATAAATTCCAAATAGAGTGAGGTTTATAGGTGTGTAGATATGGCATAAAGTATACCCGGTACTTGAGATTTATTGTACAACTCTTGGGATGTATTTTTTTTTTCAAAACAATACTCTTAAACCAGATTACTTTTTTTTATACTTATGTAAAGCAGAATATTTTTTCAAGTTAAATGGTCGTTCCCTTTAAGACTAGACGACCACAATTTGTATACTTCAACAATGTAATACTTATGTAATTTGTCTTGTTGATGATGCAGTAGGTGACGAAACATGTCAACCTAAGAAAAAGTATGAACATGTGACAATGATGTGAATGATACAATGAAAAACCCAAAATACCATGTCCTCTGTCAGAACAGTTCCAAAATCTAATCGAAAAATTGTAGAAACAGAGGAAAAATCCATTAACACACATGATCACACATATACATGACCACTCACTTTCCTGGCATGGAGCATGCACTTCAATAAATAATGATGGGGTTAAACTATTTTTATTGGCCCTAATCCCCTCTTAGTGAAATCATTCATTCATGCAAGTGTTCATTTTCTACATGTGAGTAGACTGATAGATCAATTAAGAGTAATAATTGTTGTCTTTTTTGCAGATATTCAAATTCCATGCATGTTTACTCATCATAAAAGAAGATTTGCATATTTCCCACCTTGATTCCTTTTAAGGCAGGAAAAAGTCCTATTTCATGCAAAGTTCAATGAAAATAACATATTTTTTTCCAGTTATTTGTTAAAAATTTTACTGTGATGTTGTAACAACTTATAAATTTTCTATTTGCTATCAAATAATCCTCTGAATTTTACAAGGTTCCAATATATACAAACTATGAGAAAATTATACTGAAATTTGTTGTCCTTTTCTTGCAAGACCATTTTGGCTGTATTAAGGGAAATAACTCCTATTAAAGCATATAATTTTAGAATCAAACCAGGAATGTGCAAAGTTCTATTCAAACAGAAGGACATTGTTTTTTATATTTTTTTATTTTTGGTGTTTAATGCCACTTTCAGCAATATTTCGGCTATATCATGGCGACCAGTTTTAGTGGTGGAAGAAGCCGGAGTACCCGGAGAGAACCACCGACCATGGGCAAGCAACTGGTAAACTTTATCACTTGCGACTGCGGGTCGAGTACACCCTTTTTATACCCCCACTCGACGAGAGTCGGGGGTATATGGGGATCCTCATGTCTATTCGTGCGTTCGTCCATCACACTTTTGGTTTTCCGGATGATATTTAAAGTATGGCTCAACCAAATCTTTTCAAACTTTAACACAATGCTGTGAACCACTAAATACAGGTTAAGTTTGATTATGGTGTATTTCACATTTACCGTTCGGTTCATAATTTATAACCCTTTTTCTCTTAGAAAATAGGGATTTTCTAGGTTTCCGGATGGTATTTAAGGTACGACTCAACCAAATCTTTTCAAACTTTAACACAATGTGATGTACCATTAAATACAGATTAAATTCGATTATGGTGAAATTGACATTTACCACTCATTAATTATGGCCCATTTTCTCTTAGAAGATAGGGACTTTAAAGGTTTCTGGATGAAAATTTCATAATTTGGAATGCGGGGGTATCTGTGATCACCAGATCAACTTTCTCTAGTTTGTAAATTACAAAGCCGGGCGCGAACTCACGCCATATTGGTGATAGGCTTGTATGAGTTGTAATCCAACTACCTAANAAATACAGGTTAAGTTCGATTACGGTGTATTTCACATTTACCGTTCCTGAGTTATGGCCCTTTTTCTCTTAGAAAATAGGGACTTTTTAGGTTTCCGGATGATATTTAAAGTATGGCTCAACCAAATCTTTTCAAACTTTAACACAATGCTGTGGACCATTAAATACAGGTTAATTTTATTACGGTGTATTTCACATTTACCGTTCCTGAGTTATGGCCTTTTTCTCATAGAAAATAAGGACTTTTTAGGTTTCCGGATGGTACTTAAAGTATGGCTCAACCAAATCTTTTCAAACTTTAACACAATGCTGTGGACCACTAAATACAGGTTAAGTTCGATTACGGTGTATTTCACATTTACCGTTCCTGAGTTATGGCCTTTTTTCTCTTAGAAAATAGGGACTTTTTAGGTTTCCGGATGATATTTAAAGTATGGCTCAACCAAATCTTTTCAAACTTTAACATAATGCTGTGGACCATTAAATACAGGTTAAGTTTTATTACGGTGTATTTCACATTTACCGTTCCTGAGTTATGGCCTTTTTCTCATAGAAAATAAGGACTTTTTAGGTTTCCAGATGGTACTTAAAGTATGGCTCAACCAAATCTTTTCAAACTTTAACACAATGCTGTGGACCACTAAATACAGGTTAAGTTTGATTATGGTGTATTTCACATTTACCGTTCGGTTCATAAGTTATAATCCTTTTTCTCTTAGAAAATAGGGATTTTCTAGGTTTCCGGATGGTATTTAAGGTACGACTCAACCAAATCTTTTCAAACTTTAACACAATGTGATGTACCATAAAATACAGATTAAATTCGATTATGGTGAAATTGACATTTACCGCTCATTAATTATGGCCCATTTTCTCTTAGAAGATAGGGACTTTAAAGGTTTCTGGATGAAAATTTCATAATTTGGAATGCAGGGGTATCTGTGATCACCAGATCAACTTTCTCTAGTTTGTAAATTACAAAGCCGGGCGCGAACTCACGCCATATTGGTGATAGGCTTGTATGAGTTGTTAGGTAATCCAACTACCTAACTCATTGAGCCACCCGGGCCCTAGTAGGACATTGTGGTCATGATCATATGGTAGTGATATTTATATTTTGCCTTGCTAAGAAAATTAGTGTCATCACCTGGCACCAATGTTTGTGAGTTTGTTTTCCACCCATAGCAATATTTACTCAATACAATTTTATTGATAAAAAAAAATTATAGTTATATATATTTAATGTGCCTATCACCACTAAAGTTGTGAGTTCAAATCCCACTCATGGCAAGGTGTAATGGATAAAACATTATGTGATAAAATTTGTCAGTGACTTGCGGCAGGTTAGTGGCTTTCTCCGGTACTCTGGTGTCCTCCACCAAAAAAAAAAAAAAACTGACTGCAATGATGTAACTGAAATATTGTTGAAAGTGGCTTTAAATACCATAACACTATCACTTGATCTAACCTCTATATTTAATGTTCATTATATATATATTATCCTTTTTGAAGGTTTTGATGGATATTTTGCCAGGAAACTTAACCAGTGCTCAGTCTTTGGAGCATGGGTATGTACATGTGTATTACATATTTCAATTTTGTAGAAAAATAAAATATATATATATTATTTTGTGTATTTTTCATCTAGGTATGTTATATGTATTGTACCTCATTTGTATGACACTTTTCTATTTTAAAATAAACAATTACACAAAAAAAATTTCATGAACTGTAAATGTACCAATTAAAGCCATGTTTTTATTCAAGCGAAAAATGTGATTAAGATGGGAATATTTAAAATGAAGAAAAAAAAAGTTTGAGAAAAATAGTTGTTTTGTTCTGTTCAACAAGATAGATAAAAATAGTTTGAAAGTGAATTAAAACTAAAAGCAGCACAATTTTTTTTCTCCATATATCAGAATCCCAACCCTGTTTTTGTCAATATCAAATGGTGCCACTTTAGCTTGTAATATGCCTGTAGTATTCCATTATATTTATTTAACAACATAATATATTTTACTTTCAGTTTGACGTAGTAGTAGATAATATTAGCCGTGGATTTCTGTGGTGTTTACTTTACAAGGTATATTATATATTTAGTCAAAGCTAAATGTCGGTATTTCTGAAATTATAGTACAGTCAGAGACATAGTGTCATAAATCACTGTGATAGACATTTCAATTGCATTTTGTTCTGTTTAAAATTTTGGTTGTATCTTTTTCATATTTTCAACAGACCAATCAACAACGAGCTTACCATAGTTTGGCGTACAGTATTAAGATCAAAGATGTCAGAATCATCTAATTTCGCTGCAATATATATTAGATACTATGTTTGGCTGTTTTTCTAGAATGAACATGAAACTCAAACTGAAATATGTCAAGACGGCAAGGGGTGGCATAACAGTATTAAAAAAATGAATATTAAATTCTATTTTCATGTTCCAAAAAACAACCAATCAGAATAAGGGATTTAATAGTAAGAACACCAAAGTTGCTTAATGTAAAATAGCTCTGTAACAACACAAAGGTCTAAATGTAAAATAGCTCTGTAACAACATAAAGGTCTAAATATAAAATAGCTCTGTAACAACATAAAGGTCTAAATGTAAAATAGCTCTGTAACAACACAAAGGTCTAAATGTAACTACTTAAGACAGATGGCTGTTTTAAAAAAAAAGATGTTAGGGTTATGGTGTTTAACGCCACTTTCAACAATATTTCAGTTATATTGTAGCGGTCAGCTATTGATGGAAACCAGAGTAACCAGAGAAAACCATTCCATAAGTCAGTGACGAACTTTATCAGATAATGTTGTATCGAGTACACCATGCCATGAGTGGAATTCGAACTCCCAACCTTAGTGGTGATAGGCATTGATCAGCATAGGTAGTTATAAATCCAACTACCATATGATGACAACCGTGATGGCCACATAAAGATGATAATTATATTGTAGTGCAGGTTTGATGTTTATATAATAATACATATATTCAAAATTAAACTGAGAAATATCAGATGACTTTTGATTGGATATCTTGTATACTTGTAGTGGGGTTATGCTGTGATAATGATTGAATGGTTGACATTTGTTTGTACACACAAAAGGGGAGCTAACTGGAGGATACCAGATGAAAGTTTCCCATTAATATGTAAAATGGTGATGGAGAAAGGTAACACATTGTTTTGTTGATATGTAATGATGTATTATATATCAGTTTTAAGATTCAGTTTCAATGGTGATGCAATTTTTCTTGAATATAATGTGTTAGAAAACAGTTTTATTTATTTTGATTGATTTAAAAAAAACGTTTTTGGAAAGAATAAAACTTACATCTAATGTTAATGTCAAGATGTATCAAATATTTAATATTTAACAACAATTGTTTAAGATGCTTCATATGTTTGCAATATCTAAGTGAATGTCTAATATGTTTCAAAAAGCAACGATATCTTCTAAACTTTAATCAATGAAAATGAATATTAAATTAGTTCAGCTTTTAAAAATATCTTCTAACGTATGTGTCTAAAGTGTTAATAATGTCTTTAATTGTGTCAAAAATGTTTCAAATATTAACTCTATCTTCTAAGCAATACATGTCTAAAATGTTTATAATAATTTTATAATACCACAAATTTAAATCGTGTGTACTTTTTAACAAACTGATCCATGATAATTAGTGAAATATGTGATACTAAGTGTAAGATTAGTAGATCAATGTTGGACATTTGAGGTTAGGATACTGACATTATTGATAACTATTATTTCGTTTTGGTGAATTTAGTTTTAGTTTGACAGGAATCATGTAAAAGTTAAGATGTTGACAGAAGTTAATGTGAGAACAAGGAACGATAACTCTGCTAAAGATTGGATGTGATGCACATATTCCAAATTCAATTAAAGAAAATCTTATTACAAAAACTCTCATGTGCAACTTTGGTGTTTCAATTTAGTTTCAGAATATAAGTTTTTATGGCGTCAAGATCTTACTGTTATAAAACTTTTGCAAAAACATACATAAATCAGAACACTTTATCAAATAATTACTTTTTTCTGATTTGACTTTTTGGAAAAGAAGTACAGACTATTGTTGCAATGAGCTAGCACTATAAATATCCAGCTAAGCATGATGATCAAGTACACAGCAGACATCATTATAATCTCATGGATTGTAAGTTATTCTCGCCTTGATCATTGATATTACTAAATTATTGCTCACTCACTCACTGAAATTAGCGGATTGTTTTATTTCAGGATTTAAGAACCCGTTTGGTTTTATAGCTCTAACTGGAGTCCATTGTTTACCTTATACGACTGTATTTTTTATTTCAGGATTTAAGACACCATTTGGTTTTATAGCTTTAACTGGAGTCCATTGTTTACCTTATATGACTGTATTTTTTATTTCAGGATTTAAGACACCGCTTGGTTTTATAGCTCTAACTGGAGTCCATTGTTTACCTTATATGACTGTATTTTTTATTTCAGGATTTAAGACACCGCTTGATTTTATAGCTTTAGCTGGAGTCCATTGTTTACCTTATATGACTGTATTTTTTAATTTCAGGATTTAAGACACCGCTTGGTTTTATAGCTTTAGCTGGAGTCCATTGTTTACCTATATGGTTGTATGCTTGTGATAGTCATTTTTTATCTGACCTTGGCCTTAACCTGTGGTATCAGTATACAGGTACAGCACTACTTTTAATTGGCAGGTTACTGGCACTAAGAGTAGAGGTAAGACATAAAATATTCAGTAATGTCAGGAGTTTATGATTTTGAATGTTTTTTATACCCCCGCTCGACGAGAGTCGGGGGTATATAGGGATCCTCATGTCCGTCCGTCCATCACACTTTTGGTTTCCGGATGATAAAGTACCACTCAAGCAAATCTTTTCAAACTTTAAAACAATGCTGTGGACCATTAAATACAGGTCAATTTCGATTACGGTGTATTTCACATTTACCGTTCATGAGTTATGGCCCTTTTTCTCGTTGAAAATAGGGTCTTTTTAGGTTTCCGGATGATAATTAAAGTACCGCTCGACCAAATCTTTTCAAACTTTAAAACAATGCCGTGGACCATTAAATACAGACTAATATTGATTACAGTGTATTTCACATTTACCGTTCCTGAGTTATGGCCCTTTTTCTCGTAGAAAATAATGACTTTTTAGGTTTCCGGATGATATTGAAAATATGGCTCAACCAAATCTTTTCAAACTTTACCACAATGCTGTGGACTATTAAATACAGGTTAAGTTCGATTACGGTGTTTTTCTCATTTACCGTTCTTGAGTTATGGCCCTTTTTCTTGTAGAAAATAAGGACTTTTTAGGTTTCCGGATGATATTTAAGTATAGCTCAACCAAATCTTTTCAAACTTTACCACAATGCTGTGGACTATTAAATACAGGTTAAGTTTGATTACGGTGTATTTCACATTTACCGTTCCTGAGTTATGGCCCTTTTTCTCATAGAAAATAGGGACTTTCTAGGCTTCCGGATGGTATTTAAGGTACGACTCAACCAAATCTTTTCAAACTTTAACACAATGTGAAGTACCATAAGACACAGATTAAGTTCGATTATGGTGAAATTGACATTTACCGTTCATGAATTATGGCCCATTTTCTCTTAGAAGATAGGGACTTTAAAGGTTTGGAATGTGGGGGTATCTGTGATCACCAGATCAACTTTCTCTAGTTGTATTTATTTTCATATACTGGTGTCCATCACGATTTCCAGTTCCTAAATAATGTAATCATTAATAAAACTTAGTTAATCCTCCCTCAGGCATTCATTGTCCTTAGCTGATTTTGACTATCCTGTTTAGGGACCGACCATTTAACTTGCAGGGGGAGGGTTATCGTTGTTTTTTTTCGTTCAGAAATTTTTTTCGGACAACACAAGAGTTAGAATACTTGTTTTTTTGTCGCGCAAAGCGCGAATTTTTTTTTCAGAATTTAACATTAGGTTATATGACAAGAACTCTGAATCAGATTTTTTTTTTTCTCCACCAAAATCAGAATATCTTTTTCAGCAACATTGGGAATCAGAATATTTTTTTTTAGAAAAAAACCATAACCCCCCTGGAAGTTAAATGGTCCGTCCCTTATTAGGCCCTTTGGTTTTATTGCTTCCAAAGACTTTAAATGATTTGTCTTCCACATCTTTCTATTTTTAGCATACATGTACCTGATGAAGGTTATTCTAGAAACGTGTTGTAGGCACTAAATTGAGATTGACCTTTTTATTACATATCACATGATATTCCCGTCATTTAACTTTAACACGGCAGGTGTCACATGTGATTGTTATTGGGGTTCATGTCACATGTGATTGTTATTGGGGTTCATGTCACATGTGATTGTTAGTGGGGTTCATGTCACATGTGATTGTTAGTGGGGTTCATGTCACATGTGATTGTTATTGGGGTTCATGTCACATGTGATTGTTAGTGGGGTTCATGTCACATGTGATTGTTAGTGGGGTTCATGTCACTCAACCTGTAGTTTTCTGTGTTATGTTTTGTGAACCATTGTTTTTCCTATTGTCCTTATTTTTTTAGCCATTGTATTGCCCCTTCAATTTATGGCTTCTGATTATCTCTTTGATATCTTTAAACTTTTCTTAAACTAAACAATATTTGTAAATAATTAAATACACCATAATAAATTCAGTCAACCTTGTATTCAACAGGAAATATGACCACACATGACAACTAACTGATATGTTGGGGGTGAAGGGGGAATGTGGTGTTTAATACCACTTTCAATAATATTTCAGTTATATCGTGGTGGTCAGTTTCATAGGTGGAGGAAATTGGAGTGCGCGGATAAAACCATGTCACTGACAAACTTCACATAATGTTGTATCGAGTATACCTCGTCTGAGTGGGATTTGAACTCACAACTTCAGTTTTGATAGGCATTGATTGCATAGGTAGTTGTAAATCCAACCACCACTTGATCATGACCGTGATGGCCCCTGTGGGAAATATGACCACATACGACAACTGACTGTTGATCGAGGTTTGATTCACATATCACTGTTACGGGAATGAAATTCATTTGAAAAAAAGGTCACCTTGTAATTGTAATGCTTGTGTGTTTTTATTACGATAAGTTTAATAGCTTAATTGGTCCAACCATGTATTAAGAACATCTCAAATGTTAATTATTGAGGATTAGCAAGTGAATGTTAGATACCGATAATTTGATGGTAGAAACATTGATTGCCAGTTGCCTGCATCAGTTGACTACGTTAATGAAGTGACTACTCATTTGAATTAACATAATTGAACTACTTTAGTTGTATAATGGCGGCTACCACCACTAACATCACTACCACCATGATATCACCATGATTATAGCTTAAGACTTGCTCACTTGGCATTAAGCAACAATTCACTCATTAAATCATTATTTTATAGGTATTTTTCATAATGTCACACATCAGAGGAATGTTAGAGGAGACTACCAATGGTAATGGAGTTGTCAAGACGACTTCAGTCGAATAATCCACAGACAGCCATAGACATCTTAAATCATCATTACACTTGTCAAGACAACTTCAGTCCAATAACCCACAGACAGCCATAGACATCTTAAATCATCATTACACTTGTCGTTCCAAACATAGCAGTAGTATTACTTTGTGATGTTAAGACACTGTCATTTATCGGTAATATGGGCACTTTTCCTTTGATCTTGGCGAGTGATATTTTCAGTATTAACACACTGAATCTAATAATGAAAATTATCGTAAAGTGTGATGTCAAAAACATTGTGGCATTACTGATAAAAACAATAACATACAATTTGAAGCTCAACATACATTATCAATAGCCTCGCTGAGATACTACTGATAATGTCTGTCTCGACCTTCAAAACGGACATTATTCTATATATATTACCAACCTATAATGACTAGTTTCTTTCATATTCAAAATACTATATTGCATGAATGAGTATGAATTTCAATACAGTTCTATGCATATATTGAATTCCTGTACAACCATTTTCTGTCATATTCGAAATACTATTTAGTGTGAAATCAGAAGGAGTATGAATTTCAATATGGTTATATATCATACATGTATATTGAATTCCAGTTCTACCTGGATGCAGAACCCTGTCTGTATTCTGTTTTTTTAGTACAAAATACAACTCAAAATTTTGATAATTGTAAAACCTGTTTTTTCTGTATTGTTTTACCTATTTTGACAATTCAGAAATTTGTGGAAGAATTTTATATTGTATTTATTACTATGTCACAAAAATTTAAAACCATTGGCATCTGAAATAAAATAATTTAGTTTGAAAACACATATAAATTTTGACCACATTTGTCATGGATGGTCAGTCCACTTTCAGATTTATAGCATACCCAGAAGAGATCCTTTTATAAAGAAAAATACTTTTATTGTATTGGTTATTGAAATGTATGGTTGCTGAAATTCAAACTGCAGATGATTAATTATAGGCAACAAACATTTTCTGGGAAATTATGTTGATATTTCTAATATTTTATTTTATATTTTAATATTTAAAAAATTGCCGTTGTGATAGAACTGTAGTAAGGGACCGACCATTTAGCTTGCAGGGGGAGGTTATGATTTTTTTTTTCGTTCAGACTTTTTTTTCGGACAACACGAGAGTTAGAATATTTATTTTTTTTGTCGCGCAAAGTGCAAATTTATTTTCCAAAATTTAACATTAGGTTATATGACAAAAACTCTGAATCAGATTTTTTTTTCCTCCACCAAAATCAGAATATTTTTTTCAGCAACATTGGGAATCAGAATATTTTTTTAGGAAAAAACCATAACCCCCCTTCAAGTTAAATGGTCGTTCCCTAAATGGCAATGTGATGAGTAAGAAAGTTTGCTTATATTATTATTGATAATTAGGAATACAAGTCAGTTGTTGTTGTGATTAGTCAACCATGACATTGTATATTTTTATATTACATTTTTTTTTGTATGTGAGAAAAAAAGTGCATGGTTTCATTACGACAACATCAAATGAAAATTGTTTTTTTTTAGCTTTTTAGATAAATCGTTTTGTACTTTTATATTTTATTGTTAAATGATTCGTTACACTATAGAATATATACTTACCGTTATGAGTTGTTAGGTGAAAGATGAATTACATGAAATAACTGCTAGTTCTTGGTAGAAACAGTTACCAAAGAGTACTGGAATACTCATATATATGCAACATATTATTTGAAAAAAAATATACTTAAAACAATCTTAATTGTTAATCAAATATATTAAACAATTTATAATATGGATTAGGCACAGCCTACAGGCGAGCATCGCATCTACTATACTTCCTGCCGGGAAAGTGTTATAAGTCCGTTGTTGCTCGTTGTTGTACTTTGCGGTTATCAGATATATCAGTTTCTGAAACTACAATTGTCCGTTTTTTAAATAAATTAATCGCTTCATGTAAAGAAGCTGTACGGTTTCCTTTCTAATTTTTTTGTGTTATTTTTAAACTGGATAGTTAATTTTTATTCAAATTAAAAGGCTATTTCCTCTTGTACTTCACTCCGTATGTCCATTCTATGCCGAAACTTAGAATCCATTTCTGGTTGGTATTGATCATATATTGATTCATCTCCTTACACACATGTTGCTGTTTAGCTCGCCTCTTGTGATGCTCGCTATAAAGACTGGTAACTCTGTTGATTAATAAGGCTTTATATTAATATTAATCTTTTAACATTTTCAGACAAACACAAATATTTTGTACAGTAAAACCTGTCAACACAAACCATCCTTTGTGTTCAGAACAGACAGGTGTTCTGTTTATGCAGGTTAAATTGACAAAGATTTCATACATTGGAACTTTATTTAAAGCTTGAACTATATTTTCCCTTTTATTCAGGATTTGGTTTAGACAGGTTTCCCCCTAAAATAGGTTGATTTTGAATAGCGACTTTTAATCATTTATGTCATGAAATATATTGTTTTCATATTTATTATTGTTTTAAGTTTTAAATTTCAAAAGCATTCCCACCATGCTATAGCTGAAATACTGCTAAAATTGGCATTAAATAACAATCAATCAATCAAAAACATTCTTAGGACAAGACATATGTCATTATTTAGCCATTCCAGTTTTAGTTAAACACTTAGTAATTTGTATGTATATTACTAGTGTTGAAGATTGATTGTGTTATAGTATGTTAAATATATATACAGTGGAACCTGTCTAATCCGACACACCAAGGGACCAGGGAAATGTGTCGGATTGTACAGGATGTCGGAATACTCAGGATTTTCTTAGTTAACAGAACTACTTTGGGACCATAAATTTTTGTTGGATGTCACAGGATGTCAGAAAACTCAGGTGTCGGATTGCACAGTTTTCCACTGTATATATATATATCTGTAATTTATACATTTTTCTTTT
Organism: Gigantidas platifrons; assembly: GCA_002080005.1. Lineage (NCBI taxonomy): Eukaryota > Metazoa > Mollusca > Bivalvia > Mytilida > Modiolidae > Gigantidas > Gigantidas platifrons. The sequence continues at coordinate 163,683 of MJUT01027949.1, read as the reverse complement.
GATCTCATGGAGAGATATTTTCAGTATCGACAGACTGATCACAATACTGATTTATTAGTCAGTGTGACGTCAACCATGTTATGATGTAATAAAAAAACCAATTATGTCAGTTTTGAAGGTCTGACATTCATTTTCACAATTATCCCAGGCTTCGTAAAATTCTGGTATTGTGATTGGCTAGCAACATGTCTATATAACCTAGGCCTGGAGGTTGGTCACCATTACCTGGTGGAACTTCACACACTTCTATCCTGTTGTAGCGACATGTCTATATAACCTAGGCCTGGAGGTTGGTCACCATTAGCTTCACACACTTCTATCCTGTTGTTTTAAATGAAAACAGAGTTATATAGAATCACTTAGATATCTGTTATGGCTGTCATGATCATATGGTAGCTGGATTTATAACTACCTATGCAATCAGACAGTGCATATCACCACTAAAGTTGTGAGTTCAAATCTCTCCCATGGGGTTCTCGATGCTCCACCAATAAAACAGACTCCCGCGATATAGCTGAAACATTGTTGAAAGTGGCATTAAACAAAATAGCACCAACCCTAACCCACCTAGACATCTGTTGTCATGGTTATTATTTGTTGTGATTTTATTCTATTAATGTCCACTAATTCTTGGTTGATCAAAATATATGGATCATTAATATCTTTATGAATGGAATTTGTCACCTATTTATTTTAATTGCCCATGATGATGTCCCATTATGTATAACATGTCATCGTGCCAATTTGAGCTGCAAACGTTTTGGTCAGTCGACTTATATTGGAATAGTTGTTGAGTTTTACCAAAGGTTCTACCCTTCACTTTGCAAGAGTATCTAACTTTTTCAAATTTCAAACAAACTTTTCCTGTTAATTAAAAAAAAACAACTTTACTTTTACATTATACATTTCTTTTAATTAACCTCCCTGAATTGTCCCATTTAGACTCAGATCAGGGATAAATTCGTTGCCTACATTTATATCTAAAGATATTTAGGTTTCAACACCATTTGTACATCCTTTTGCTTCACTGCAGGGTGTACTGTGGTACTTAAGAGTGTTAAAATCTCCATATCTATAGATATGAACGTAGATAACTGATAGTCTTCTAGCTCCATATCTATGGATATGAACGTAGATAACTGATAGTCTTCTAGCTCATGTGATCAGACTTCCTGTTGTACTAGTAATAATGTCTGTCACAACGTTCATAATTGCCATTAATCTATATATATATATATTACTCTATTTTTTTCAACTGGTTGGGCGTGGTTTAACACGGGTTGTCTGATTACAGGAAAGTCCATGTATTTAGGAGGGTCAGGTTACCTGATCAATTTCATTTATACAGCTATATTCAATCGTGCATGTATGATCCAATCTGTGTATTTAAATTATTTTATTAAAAGAATACTATTGTGACAACACCGATTATATATGTAGATGGGAGGTTAACTATTTGTGTTTGTGTGTGTGTGTGTGTTTTGTTCATTTCTGATCGCTTGGAATATTTAATTATTCAATTTCAGTTACGTTTTCAGCACACATTTTGGATAGTGCTTGGAGATACGTAATAATATTTCCCAATGATTCAAGAAGTTATTCCTATATTAGTTACATTTGGCAATTACTGAAGAGACATAAATTGTCAAAATGGCCATATGCAGAACTCAAATTTTTAATAACCCACACAATACACCCTTGTACCTTCTATTCCTTTTGTATGAATTTATTTCGGTGACACTGCTGAATACAGTTCAATAATGTCAATAACGGGAACTGCCCTGTACATACACAAAATAAAATCAAATGCTCTCGTGTAAATTTAAAGGTCAAATCCGCCCGACCAGTTAAATAAAATAGAGTAATAACTCCATAACATTTTAGATACTGTGTCAGGGTTTGACATTTATCTTAATTTTTGTGTGTAAAATCAGCGATAATTCATGTATATTAGATATAGCATCTTACTGTGAAATTTGTGCTCAGTAATATTATTTCTATGTAAACGTCTTGCATGATAGTGGTTATTTTTAATGTAAACTTTATTTATAATGATTATTTTTAGTGTAAACTTTATTTGTAATGATTATTTTTAATGTAAACTTTATTTATAGTGACTATTTTTAATGTAAATTTTATTTATTGTGATTATATTTAATGTAAATTTTATTTATGACGATTAATTTTAATATAAACTTTATTTTTTTTTTTTTATATGGTGAAGGNTAGTTTCTGCAACAGCAGAAAAAGAAAGAGAATACAAACTGGAGAGCTTCTCTTTCTAAATACCATGGCATTAAAAGAATGGTCGTATTTACTTATAAAATGTTTCTATATTTATCTATGTTAAAATTGTTTTCATAATTTTATTAAATACACGTAGTTTCAAAATTCCAATGACATTATAATTTACGGTTTAATTTATATGTTAATTATTAAATAGTTTTACATGTTAATTTACTAAGATACACACAAAATCAAATGAGATTAATACTGATTTCAGAATGTTTAGAATTCTAACATGATGTCTTTCATTGGCTATATAAATGATACAGTGATAAAACCACTGATATATTTTAATTTGCACATGCATATTAACGAACAAGTTATAAACCTCATTCCTTAGTGAATTCATTATTCATACAGGACCGTGGTACATACAAATATAAACATTCTTGAATTGTTTCTTGACATATAATTTTTTTTGCAAAAAATGCTTAAGACAACCATCTAACTTGGATGTTTGTAATTTGTGGTCTTCCTGTGACGTAGTTTACAAGTATCATTGGTAACAGTGACACAAGCTGGTTACTGATTTAGTTTATGATTTTGTGAACATTTTACTTCTTTAAGTAGATAAATTCAAAATGCCATAAAATTGGAAAATATCAGTAATTTTATTGCATCACCATCTAGTTATCTATGTAGGAAAAACTACTGTAAGCATGAAGGTTATGCAAATTATTATTTATTTCACAATTCTGACCTTGGTCTGACTGTCAGTCTGTCCACTTTCCTCCACCAATAAAATGACCACCACGATATAACTGGAATATTGTTGAAATGTGTGTAAAGCACCATAAAACTAAACCCAAACTTACATTTTAAAAAGTAATTCCTCAAAACTCTACATGCTCCTCTCCTCATTCATGACTTATCATATGGTTTGTAACTAGAGTAACAGGATGGGTGTCATTAGTGGAGCAGGAACTGCTTACCCTTCCGGGGCACCTGAGTTCACCCCTGGTTTTTAGTGGAGTTTGTGTTACTCAATCTTTAGTTTTCTGTGTAGTGTTTTGTTGATCGTTGTTTGTCCTTTTGTTATTTTTCTTGTGGCCATTGTTTGATTTAAGCATATTTTATTGTCAAATATATACAATAGGATTGAACACAAGTTTTACAACTTATGTGACGTTCTTTCCAGTATCATACAAACATAGGTCTGACAGAGCATTACGGATAATAAGTGTACAAGCATTTATGATATAGAAAAAAAAAAAAAAACTTTGATTGTTTGACCATTTTATACATTTGTATATGTACTTTTTTATCAAATTAATTTTATTATGATAATTGCTCATTCATCTTTGTGATATTCAGATTTATTATATATTAATATTACAAGACAAATAAATATATTAATGAAATTTTCTGTTTTTTAGCTCACCTGACCCAAAGGGTCATGTGAGCTTTTGTCATCACTTTGCGTCCGTCCTCGTCCGCATCTGTAAACTTTTCATACTTTCTTCTTCTTTTTGAAACCACTGAACTGATTTGGACCAAATTTGGCAGAAATGTTCATTGGGAGGTCCTCTACTAAATTTGTTATTTTGGTGCAGATCGGAAATCCAACATGGTCGCTAGGGCCAATAATGTGTTCTGATTGGTTGAAACTTTGAAAATCTTCTTGTCAGAAACTACTCAGCCGATGGAATTGTAACATTATAGAAATGATGACTGGATAGTCCTCTACTAAATTTGTTATTTTTGTGCCAATCGCATATCCAAGATGGCCGGCATGACGCGACTTAGTTTTAACATAGAACCCTATGGGAAAAATGTTTAAATTTTTTTCCCCTGAAAGCAGTAAGTCAATTTAAAGCAAACATGACATGAATGGTCCTTAGGTGGTCAAATTTCAAAATAATGTCATGTGACCCCAACCTCCATCCAAGATGGCTGCCATCAGAGAACATAGTTTTAACATAGGACCCTATGGAAAAAATGTTGAAAACAATTTTCCTCTGAAACCAGTAAGTCAATTTAAAGCAAACGTGGCATGAATGGTCCTTAGGTGGTCAACTTTCAAAATAATCTCCTCATCCAAGATGGCCACCATCAGCAAACATAGTTTTAACAAAGGACCCTATGGGAAAAATGTTTAAATTTTTTTTCCCTCTGAAACCAGTAAGCCAATTTAAATCAAACATGGCATGAATGGTCCTTAGGTGGTAAACTTTTAAAATTATGTCCTGTGACCCCGACCTCCATCCAAGGTGGCCGCCGTCAGCGAACATAGTTTTAACATAGGACCCTATGGGAAAAATGAATACATTTTTTTCCTCTGAAACCAGTTAGTCAATTTAAAGCAAATATGGCATGAATGGTACTTAAATGGTCAACTTTCAAATTTATATCCAGTGACCCAGATCTCCATCCCAGATGGCCGCCATCAGCGGACCATTGGACTGTATGGAAATATCATTGAAAAACCTTTTTGTGAGAAACTACTCAACAAATTGAATATTTTGCATTATATGAATGTTACTTGGATGGTTCTACACCTGATCTATTATTTTGGTGCAGATTGGAAATTCAAGGTGACCTCCATTGACGGATGAAGTTTAACATACCGGTAGGTCCTTTACCAGAATTGTAATTTT
>MJUT01027949.1:100706-112455 GCA_002080005.1 Gigantidas platifrons | reverse complement strand
GCCCAGTATTGATTGCTGATTGAATAGAGGTTAATAATTTGGAAAATGTTTTGTGGAGCATTTGACAGACCCAGCAATATAATACTGTTTGTAAGAACACTTGTGTAATTTAGGAATCCAGTAGTGACGGTAGATCAAGTTGAAATACCAAAGGAATACAAAGCAGACCTATGATTGTTCAGGATTTCCTAGGAACACAAAACGGATCTATGATTGTCCTCTTTCCTATGTGTCGTCCCGGGATAGGTAAGGTTGCCAAGTGAACTGCCAATAACAAATTCCTTTATAACTCGATGACAACCCGGTGCTTTTTTCTTGGTTGTATTTTTATAGTAATATCAGCCATTTTTACAGTAATATACCTACAAACACCGCTCTAAAAAATATTCTGGAATAATAGAGATTCAGTTCAGAAAAAGAGTGAAATGATTTAGGTATTGAAAAAGAAGAAATCATATTTATATTTGTACTCGCAGTTTCATCACACATTAACAGCAGTCAATAATAATCAAGTGTATCTAGAAATTTTTTAAACAAAGAGCTTTTACTGATACAATTCACTTATAATTCTGAAAGACAAGTCTTATATCTGCTAATCAGAAATATTTCATCAAAACAAATAAACAGAATGCCCAGGCAAAATTACACAATTTCTTTATGGCTCTGACATGTCAGTTTCTGTCCGCTGTCAAACCAGGGTAGATGGTGCTATAGAAAATGTCTAATAAAGGACTAAGCCCTCATACATTGTATGTCAGTCATCGACTTTAGTAGTGGTCCGGTGGCCCATGGCCAGTGAAAATTGATTCGGACCAGTGACTTTTGCCAAATTTTTTCAATAGAATTTGTTTTTATGTTGTTAAAAAGTTCAAGCCGTGTATATGGGATTTTTAAATTATAAAAAAATATTTGACATCGACATTTTGAATCTAGAAACAGGCTGTAACAAAATCAGTGACAATTTTGATCACGTGGTGTAGTTGTATCATAAAACTGATTTAAACAAAAATATATTAGGCAAACACAAATATATGTCTGTTTAAGGTTACCCGACCTTCCCTATTTTGTTAGCCAAAAAATGCATATCCTAGTCCATTTTATTCCATTTTTGTGACAAGGACCGTGAAAGTCAGAATTATTCTCGCATACAGTCTATATAAAATAATTTTGCCTACCTACCTACCCTACTTTTTATACGACCGCAAAGAAATTTGTGTTCGTATTATGTTATGGGTCTGTCGTCTTGTTAGTCGTCGTTGTCCGTAGTCTGTAGACAAAAACCTTGTTGGTGGGATAACTTGAGTTTACCTTGACCGATCTTTATGAAATTTTAACACAATGATTTTGGGTACTAAAGGAAGGTTGGAAATGCTTTTGGGTCGTGCCCCCTAACGTTCCAGAAATAGGGACCAGAAAGGGCCAAGAACAGTATTTTTCGTTTATTTGATATAGTGTTTATTTTTGTCGGATTTTTATGCGGTTTTTTTTCTCACTCAATTCCTTATGAAAGCAGCTTTCAGTGATATGTCAACGGATTTTTTCTATCTCTTACCGTTTTCGAGATAAAAGAGGGCAAAAATCCAAATTTCTAAATTGTTTATTTCTCATCCGATTTTGATGGTGTTTTTTCTTTGGAATTCTAATGAAAAACTAAATGGAAAATATGTTTACGAAATTTCTCTACGACGTACCATTTTTTAGTAAAACGGGGTCAAATGGGCCAAAAAGGGTCATGTTCATTAGTCTACAGAATTTTTACCTTTCGGTAATGTTATCAGCAGATTTTGTCTATCTTTTACAGTTTTCGAGATAATTGTGCCTAAAGGGACCAACCATGGAATATTTGGAAAAAAATCAAATTTTTCAACTTCAAGCGATTTCCATGGTTTTTTTTAATTGGAATCCTTGTGAAAAACTAGAAAGAGAGTTTTTACAAAATGTCTCTATGATGTACCACTTTTGAGTAAAATGGCGTCATAACGTTATGTTCGTCAGCATACAGATTTTGTATTTCTTGTCTGATTTCGATGGGATTTTTTCCATTGTATTCCTTTAAGAAAGACCTGTCAGTAATATGTCAACATATTTTGTGTATCTTTTACTGTTTTCGAGATATTCGCACCTAAAGGGGCCAACTGTGGCAAAATTGAAATACATTGTAAGTGTGGCCATCTAATGTAAAAGAAATTTCTGTGTCCACATATATTTGAAGAATGTATCATGGTAGATAAAATATATTGACTATATCCACATATGTTTAATTTTTTCCTTTGTCGACATGCTGCGGTCGTATCATGCTGCGCTGAGGAAGCTCCTCAGTTATTACAATGTAACCTTAAACAGACATATATTTTATTTGGCCTTAATGGTCCGTGTAACACTTAACAATTCAAAATTTCAAAAAATTTTCAAATTTTAATATTTTAAGTTTTTAACCAAAATTTCAAAATATCAAAATCAAAAAGTTGTTTTAAATTTAGAATTTTAGATATTTAATCAAACTTTGAAAATGTTAAACTTAACATACATTTTTCATTTTTTCGATTTTTGAATATTTGACTTTTTTTGAATATTTGAATAAAAATTTAAAATGAAGTTAAAATCTTTTTCACTTTTGCGCTTACAAGATAACAATTTTTGTCCTGTTTAGCAATACTTAATGGTTCATTTTTTGTCGAACGGAAGGCACAAGACATAGGTTGTATAGTGGTTGGTTTGCTGTTGTATTGACGTTGTACAGACGTCAAAAGTACGGTTTTGATGCTGTACACTAGTTGGTTTGACGTTGTACAGTGGTCATAGTACTGTATTTAGGCTGTACACTGGTTTGTTTGATGTTGTATTGACTTTGTACAGAAATCAAAGTACTGTATTTAGGCTGTACACTAGTTGGTTTGACATTGCACAGACGTCATAGTACAAAAATGTACTGTATTTAGACTGTACACTGGTTGGTTTGATGTTGTATTGACATTGTACAGATGTCAAAGTACTGTTTTGATGTTGTACACTGGTTGGTTTGATGTTGTATTGACATTGTACAGACGTCAAAAGTACTGTATTGATCCTGTACACTGGTTGGTTTGATGTTATATTGACGTTGTACAGACGTCAAAAGTACTGTATTGATCCTGTACACTGGTTGGTTTGATGTTATATTGACGTTGTACGTACGTCAAAAGTACTGTATTGATGCTGTACACTGGTTGGTTTGATGTTGTATTGACGTTGTACAGACGTCAAAAGTACGGTTTTGATGCTGTACACTAGTTGGTTTGACGTTGTACAGTGGTCATAGTACTGTATTTAGGCTGTACACTAGTTGGTTTGATGTTGTATTGACTTTGTACAGACATCAAAGTACTGTATTTAGGCTGTACACTGGTTTGTTTGGTGTTGTATTGACTTTGTACAGACATCAAAGTACTGTATTTAGGCTGTACACTAGTTGGTTTGACGTTGTACAGACGTCAAAGGTACTGTATTGATGCTGTACATTGGTTGGTTTGATGTTGTATTGACATTGTACAGACGTCAAAAGTACTGTTTTGATGCTGTACACTAGTTGTTTTGACATTGTACAGACGTCAAAAGTACTGTATTGATCCTGTACACTGGTTGGTTTGATGTTATATTGACGTTGTACGTACGTCAAAAGTACTGTTTTGATATTGTACACTGGTTGGTTTGATATTGTATTGACGTTGTATAGACGTCAAAAGTACTGTTTTGATGCGGTACACTAGTTGGCTTGACGTTGTACAGACGTCAAAGTATTGTATTGATGCTGTACACTGGTTGGTTTGATGTTGTATTGACATTGTACAGACGTCAAAAGTACTGTATTGATCCTGTACACTGGTTTGTTTGATGTTGTATTGACGTTGTACATACGTCAAAAGTACTGTATTTAGGCTGTACACTGGTTGGTTTGGTGTTGTATTGACGCTGTACAGATGTCAAAGTACTGTATTGAAGCTGTACACTGGTTGGTTTTATGTTGTATTGACGTTGTACAGACGTCAAAAGTACTGTATTGATCCTGTACACTGGTTGGTTTGATGTTGTATTGACGTTGTACATACGTCAAAAGTACTGTATTGATGCTGTTCACTGGTTGGTTTGATGTTGTATTGACGCTGTACAGATGTCAAAGTACTGTATTGATGCTGTACACTGGTTGGTTTGATGTTGCATTGACATTGTACAGACGTCAAAAGTACTGTATTGATGCTGTACACTGGTTGGTTTGATGTTGTATTGACGTTGTACATACCTCAAAAGTACTGTATTGATGCTGTACACTGGTTGGTTTGATGTTGTATTGACGTTGTACAGACGTCAAAAGTACTGTATTGATCCTGTACACTTGTTGGTTTGATGTTGTATTGACGTTGTACAGACGTCAAAATTACTGAATTGATGCTGTACACTAGAAGATTTGATATATTGACATTGTACAGACTCAAAAGTACGGTCTTGATGCTGTACACTAGTTGGTTAGACGTTGTAGAGTGGTCATAGTACTGTATTTAGGCTGTACACTGGTTTGTTTGATGTTGTATTGACTTTGTACAGACATCAAAGTACTGTATTTAGGCTGTACACTGGATGGTTTGATGTTGTATTGACTTTGTACAGACATCAAAGTACTGTACTTAGGCTGTACACTAGTTGGTTTGATGTTGTACAGACGTCATAGTACAAAAAATGTACTGTATTTATACTGTACACTGGTTGGTTTGATGTTGTACAGACGTCATAGTACTGTAATTAGGCTGCACAATGGTTGGTTTGATGTTGTATTGACATTGTACAGATGTCAAAGTACTGTTTTGATGTTGTACACTGGTTGGTTTGATATTGCATTGACGTTGCATAGACGTCAAAAGTACTGTTTTGATGCTATACACTGGTTGGTTTGATGTTGTATTGACATTGTACAGACGTCAAAAGTACTGTTTTGATGCTGTACACTGGTTGATTTGACGTTGTACAGACGTCATAGTACTGTATTTAGGCTGTACACTGGTTGGTTTGATGTTGCATTGACATTGTACAGACGTCAAATGTACTGTGTTGATGCTGTACACTAGTTGGTTTGACGTTGTACAGACGTCAAAAGTACTGTATTGATGCTGTACACTGGTTGGTTTGATGTTGTATTGACATTGTACAGAAATCAAAGTACTGTATTTAGGCTGTACACTAGTTGGTTTGACATTGCACAGACGTCATAGTACAAAATGTACTGTATTTAGACTGTACACTGGTTGGTTTGATGTTGTATTGACATTGTACAGATGTCAAAGTACTGTTTTGATGTTGTACACTGGTTGGTTTGATATTTTATTGACGTTGTATAGACGTCAAAAGTACTGTTTTGATGGTGTACACTGGTTGGTTTGATGTTGTATTGACATTGTACAGACGTCAAAAGTACTGTTTTGATGCTGTACACTGGTTGATTTGATGTTGTACAGACGTCATAGTACTGTATTTAGGCTGTACACTAGTTGGATTGATGTTGCATTGACATTGTACAGACGTCAAATGTACTGTGTTGATGCTGTACACTAGTTGGTTTGACGTTGTACAGACATCAAAAGTACTGTATTGATGCTGTACACTGGTTGGTTTGATGTTGTATTGACATTGTACAGACGTCAAAAGTACGGTTTTGATGCTGTACACTAGTTGGTTTGACGTTGTACAGTGGTCATAGTACTGTATTTAGGCTGTACACTAGTTGGTTTGATGTTGTATTGACCTTGTACAGACATCAAAGTACTGTATTTAGGCTGTACACTGGTTTGTTTGGTGTTGTATTGACTTTGTACAGACATTAAAGTACTGTATTTAGGCTGTACACTAGTTGGTTTGACGTTGCACAGACGTCATAGTACTGTATTTAGACTGTACACTGGTTGGTTTGATGTTGTATTGACATTGTACAGATGTCAAAGTTCTGTTTTGATATTGTACACTGGTTGGTTTGATATTGTATTGACGTTGTATAGACGTCAAAAGTACTGTTTTGATGGTGTACACTGGTTGGTTTGATGTTGTATTGACTTGTACAGACGTGAAAAGTACTGTTTTGATGCGGTACACTAGTTGGCTTGACGTTGTACAGACGTCAAAGTATTGTATTGATGCTGTACACTGGTTGGTTTGATGTTGTATTGACATTGTACAGACGTCAAAAGTACTGTATTGATCCTGTACACTGGTTTGTTTGATGTTGTATTGACGTTGTACATACGTCAAAAGTACTGTATTGATGCTGTACACTGGTTGGTTTGATGTTGTATTGACGCTGTACAGATGTCAAAGTACTGTATTGAAGCTGTACACTGGTTGGTTTGATGTTGTATTGACGTTGTACAGACGTCAAAAGTACTGTATTGATGCTGTACACTGGTTGGTTTGATGTTGTATTGACGTTGTACATACCTCAAAAGTACTGTATTGATGCTGTACACTGGTTGGTTTGATGTTGTATTGACGTTGTACAGACGTCAAAAGTACTGTATTGATCCTGTACACTTGTTGGTTTGATGTTGTATTGACGTTGTACAGACGTCAAAATTACTGTATTGATGCTGTACACTAGAAGATTTGATATATTGACATTGTACAGACTCAAAAGTACGGTCTTGATGCTGTACACTAGTTGGTTTGACGTTGTAGAGTGGTCATAGTACTGTATTTAGGCTGTACACTGGTTTGTTTGATGTTGTATTGACTTTGTGCATACATCAAAGTACTGTATTTAGGCTGTACACTGGTTGGTTTGATGTTGTATTGACTTTGTACAGACATCAAAGTACTGTACTTAGGCTGTACACTAGTTGGTTTGATGTTGTACAGACGTCATAGTACAAAAAATGTACTGTATTTATACTGTACACTGGTTGGTTTGATGTTGTACAGACGTCATAGTACTGTATTTAGGCTGCACAATGGTTGGTTTGATGTTGTATTGACATTGTACAGATGTCAAAGTACTGTTTTGATGTTGTACACTGGTTGGTTTGATATTGCATTGACGTTGCATAGACGTCAAAAGTACTGTTTTGATGCTGTACACTGGTTGGTTTGATGTTGTATTGACATTGTACAGACGTCAAAAGTACTGTTTTGATGCTGTAAACTAGTTGGTTTGACGTTGTACAGACGTCATAGTACTGTATTTAGGCTGCACAATGGTTGGTTTGATGTTGCATTGACATTGTACAGACGTCAAAAATACTGTTTTGATGCTGTACACTAGTTGGTTTGACGTTGTACAGACGTCAAAGTACTGTATTAAGGCTGTCCACTGGTTGGTTTGATGTTGTATTGACGTTGTACAGATGTCAAAAGTACTGTACTGATCCTGTACACTGGCTGGTTTGATGTTGTATTGACGTTGTACATACGTCAAAAGTACTGTATTGATGCTGTACACTGGTTGGTTTGATGTATTGACATTGTACAGACGTCAAAAATACGGTTTTGATGCTCTACACTAGTTTGTTTGACGTTGTAGAGTGGTCATAGTACTGTATTTAGGCTGTACACTGGTTGGTTTGATGTTGTATTGACGTTGTACAGTCATCAAAGTACTGTATATAGGCTGTACACTAGTTGGTTTGACGTTGTACATATGTCATAGTACTGTATTTAGGCTGTACACTGGTTGGTTTGATGTTGTATTGACCTTGTACATATGTCAAAGTACTGTATTGATGCTGTACACTGGTTGGTTTGATGTTGTATTGACCTTGTACAGATGTCAAAGTACTGTATTGATGCTGTACACTGGTTGGTTTGATGTTGTATTGACATTGTACAGACGTAAAAAGTACTGTTTTGATCCTGTACACTAGTTGGTTTGACGTTGTACAGATGTCATAGTACTGTATTTAGGCTGTACACTGGTTGGTTTGATGTGGTATTGACCTTGTACAGATGTCAAAGTACTGTATTGATGCTGTACACTGGTTGGTTTGATGTATTGACATTGTACAGATGTCATAGTACTGTATTTATGCTGTACACTGGTTGGTTTGATTTTGTACTGAGTTAAAATTGTATAGAGTAGATATTAGGAAAATGGGGCATAGTTCATAAAGGCGTTTATTTCACAACGAAGCATGTCAAACGGGTTCATATACGTTGTAGATGCACATATTATTGATAAAATAGAGAAAAAAAAATATCCTGGACCCAAGTGTCTGCGGTACGTACGAGAGCAAATGCATCTTCAGTCTTCACACTGAAAGTGAAATTGACGACTCGACAGTGAAAGTGAAAGTGAAAGCAGTGACAAACTGACAATAATTATGAATCGGACGGAGATTAGAATGTATTATACAAAATCGTTTTCGAAATGAAACATGTGAGTGTAAAGGTGTGAAACCACTAATTAATTTCTTGTAGGTTTTCTACTAAATTTGTGTTTTTTCGAGCCTACCTGGCCATTTTATCTTAAGTTTAACCTTTCCAAGACCATATATTTTCTGAAACGTACATGATTCCTCTACGTTCTGTCAAAATATCAGAGCATGTTTAAAATCTTGCAGTGAAATGCCATGCTACGGAAAACACCTACTCTAAAAATAGCTCGGTCATCCCAAGTAATTCAGTATTTAAAGGTCATGCATCACATCCTCCATAGAGGTATTAATATACAACTAAATCCATCAAAATTTGGGCTCAAAATAATCCCTATATAGTTAACTCCAATTATCAATTTTAATTAGTCCATTCCATTCAGTACTAGTTTTCACAATACTACAAAGTGAAAGGAACTTTTTTCTTCAAAAAGGGACGTTTTAAGCTCTGATTGGTAAATTAGTGGTTTGACACCTAAATAGATTTATGCTGGCTATGGTAAGCTTTGTAATTATCTCCCTTTAAGACATTTTTTTAAACATTAATATTATGAAATTAAAAGAAGCTTCTTTCCTAATTAAAATGTATCATTTCTGAATTTGTACTTCACAGTACACTAAATTTTGTTGATTGTTTGTACCAAGGATTTAAATAGTTTTACTATACAAATCCTTGTTTGTACCTATAAAATACCCATAAACATCAGCATCATGTTGTCAGTAAATATCCTACACACGAAACTACCGAACAACGGAACTATTAATTTTAACTTGAATTGCATGAGGTAGACGAACTTTAACTTGCTGTACGTACGAGAGCAAATGCAACTTTAGTCTTCACACATAATGAGTATAGTCGTTCAGCCGTTACATTGGTCCGGAGCCGGATAGTCAAGAAGGGCCCCGAGAATCTCTGAAGGGTCCCATAGGTGTAGCCATTGACGCTTTATTTTGATGTTTTCAGTTTTTTGGGGGGGGGGTATTTGTATTTTCAACTCAAATCCTAAATTTTGAGAAAAGTTTCAGTCTGTCCTCGGGCCACAATGTGCAGTTTTGGTCGGCCTTGTAAAATATCTCTTGGAGGCCCTTAGTATATATAGTTATGATCATAATAGTGTACTGAATTGATAAATTCACACACAAGCTACATATTGCAATTAACAAGGTACCTGTATGTCTTTCATTGCAGGAAATTCATACAGATCACCCATGAAAAAGTTATGTATTGTAGCTATGTACATTTTATGCATTTTTTAAAACCGGATTTGTGGTGTGAATGGTGGTTGCCCCAAGTCTGGTAGCTACTACAGTCAGAAATCAAAGAATATATTATATATTTATTTCCAAGAGCAGACATCCAGGTACAATTTTTTTCCAAAATAAAATCATATACATACCTTTAATATGATGGTTTTTCCAGAAATGTGTCGTGCACACTAACTTTGATATCTACATTATTATTACTTTAGGTAGGAGGGACAATTTAAAAAGAAAGTCAAGAATGTTAATGTTCACCACGTAATAATATCCCTCATTGTCGTACCAGAAAAAAACCCCTTAAATAACACATATTAATTAGTTTGGCCTTACAATTTATAAATTAAATATTCAAAATTATATTGTACAACAATGTTTTCTTGCAGACAGCAGCAGAAGAACACCACTATAATTCTATTCCTTTCAGGCTAGACTAGGCTTATAGTGTTTAATACCACTTTCAACAATATTTCAGTTATATCGTGGAGGTCAGTTTTATTGGTGGAGGAAACCGGGGTACCTGGAGAAAACCACCTACATGTCGCAATGGCTAACAAACTTTATCACATAGCTGTATCGAGTACACCTCACCATCAACAGAGTTCGAACTCACAACTTTAGTAGTGATACTGATAGCAACTTATACAGTGTTTAATATAAGAAGCCAATAATAAATACCTTTCACAGAACACTGGGTTGATAATGCTATAATGGTAACTTCACTTGAGGTTTTCTCAGGATCCTCTGGTTCCCTCCACCAATAAAACTGACCGCCACGATATAACTAAATTGTTGAAAGTGTTGTTAAGCACCAAAACCTGTAACTTCTCTTGTACATATATTTAAAAAAAAAACAACCTTAATATTGTATTACTGATCTATTCTGTTTCCATGTTTCAATATTTAATTTGACTCATTTACAGTAGCTATAGTAACCAAGTGAAACCCATCTCTGGCTTTTGTGCTTTGTAAGAGATGATCATTTTACCAGGGTTCGATCCCCTGCCTAGGTAGCAAAAAATTATAATGCTGGTTGCAAAGTGGGCATATTGCCTAGTGGCCCCGCACTGATAACCAGATTTTCAAATTTTAATAAAACATGGATACAGTGGTGTATGATTTACATGTTAATTGATGCACAGTTTGGGGGTAAGGGTTATGGTGTTTAATGCCAATTTCAACAATATTTCAGTCATATCGTGTCGGCCAGTTTTATTGGTGGAGGAAACCAGAGTACCCAGAGAAACTCTAAATATGTTTCCCTGGCACTATCATTGCTAAATGAAAAAAATATTGCTCGCAAGGTAAGCATACATTTGTATTATATTGTAAAAAAAAAAAATCATGTATTTTGTCAATTTATTTTCTTATTGCATTTGGAGTTTTTTTTTGTATGTTCCAATTAATGTTTTCTTTTTATTGATGTTTTTTGTATTGTTTTGATATATTTATGTGTTAGTTAATGTTGTAAGTCTTTATACATATATATTGTGCAGACCACCATTTTTGTGTCATTTCTGTATGCATGTACTTATTACAGACCTCCTCATTTCTTGTGTAGAATTTCATTAGAAATTTTTTGAATATTTTTGAGGTTGTTTGAAATAAGTTGGTATAGTTAGTGCTGTTGAAGGAATTTCAGTGTTTACATTACATGTACTCAACAGTCATTTCTTTTTAAATTAGGCTTGGTACAAAAGGAAGACTTTTTATTAAATTTGGACATGTAATGGTTGGCATGCTCACCACCAGTGTGGTAGATGATGGGTTCGAACTCAAATCGGGTCAAGCCAAAATTGGTATTACTATTTGCTACTTCTGCGCTAGGCAGGCGGCGTTGAGAAGAAAGAACAATGACTAGTGGGCTCGGAATCAGGATAATGTGTCCGAGTGGGGCAACATGTCTATCCCCGAACTGTTGTTTCAGTGAGCTAGCACTATAAAAATCCAACTTAACGTGTTGCTTTATTTCAAATCGGACCTCAAACTCTATCCAGGTAGTGCATTTTCATCATCTCATTGAATGTTATTTCCACATGCTTCGAAAACGTTGTCGAGGTGTTTAAGAGTTTTACAACAAGTTTATGAAAGATGGACACACCGTTGTTTAG
>MJUT01027949.1:55711-67189 GCA_002080005.1 Gigantidas platifrons | reverse complement strand
CTGTCAAAACAGACAAAATACCATGCTGTCAGAACAGACAAAATACTAGACTGTAGGAAGAGACAAAATACCAGACTGTCAGAATAGACAAAATACCAGACTGTCAGAATAGACAAAATTCCAGACTGTCAGAACAGACTAATACCAGACTGTCAGAATAGACAAAATACCAGACTGGCAGAACAGAAAAAATACCAGATTGTCATAACAGACAAAATACCAGACTGTCAGAACAGATAAAATACCAGACTTTCAGAAGAAACATAATACCAGACTGTCAGAACAAACAAAATTCCAGACTGTCAGAACAGACAAAATACCAGACTGTCAGAACAGACAAAATACCAGACTGTCAGAACCGACAAAATACCACACTGGCAGAGCAGACAAAATTGGTACACATAACACACAAATTGATTATTTTATTATTTTCAATTATTTTCTCAAGATTGAGTAACACAAACCTCACTAAAACCGAGGATGAACTCTGGTGTTCTGGAAAGATAAGCAGTTCATGTTCCAGCAATATCTTCCGTCCTGTTACCATGGTTACAAACCCGGTGATAATTCATGAATGAGGAAATGACCAGGAAGTGCTCATGACAAGTAGAACATATATATGGTCATCTGTAACGAGGTTTGGTTTAAGTTTGGTTTATGGTGTTTAACGCCACTTTCAACAATATTTCAGTTATATCGTGGAGGTCAGTTTTATTGGTGGAGGAAACCGGAGGACCCGGAGAAAACCACCGACCTGTTGCAAGTCACTGACAAACTATGACATAATGTTGTACACCTCGCCCTGATCGAGATTCGAACGCACAACATCAGTGGTGATATGCACTTATTGCATAGGTAGTCTTAAATCCAACTACTATACGATCACGGCCACGACGGCTCCTTATTTGTGACACAGATACTCTATAACGGTTGACCATCTCATTAAATAATAGAAACAATTAGTTTAGTACCTGCCTTGTCAGCTGCAACCCTTACAAGAAAATCTTGATAGGAACCACATGCTCTGGAACATCGGATCAACAGAGATATATACTCCATATACAGTTGCTGCTGGAATGTTGCTACATATAAATGGAAAGTTCACAATGTGAATATTGTAATCATCGTAAAGATTTGTATTTAACCGACCTTTACTGTTAATTTAGAGGTGTAGGAAGAGTTTGAAGATACCAAAGGGGTAATCAAAATCTATATATAGAAGAACAAACAACACAATGACCAAAAGAAAAAAGTAGAAAAGGACAAAGAACGATCTACAAAACATACACATAAAACTAATGATCAATTAACACGAACCGAACTAAAACCCGGGTATGCACTCGGATGCTCCGGAAGGGTAGGCAGTTACTGCTCCACTAGTGGCAACCGTCGTGTTAATATAGCTAAACATCCGGCGACAAGTCAAGAATGGGGAAATGCCCGGGAAGTGTTTACAAGTGGAACACATCTGTGGTCATTTGTGACACAGATATTCCATAACGCTCAACAGTCATATGACCCGTAAAAGTGATGACTTCAACTTAACCAAGAGGAAGTCTTGGTTCAGTAGCAGCAACCCTCTATCAAGGAAATCATGATAGGAACAACAAGCTCTGGAATATCGTATAAACTGAGAGATATATATTCCATATGCAGGTGCTTATGGAATGTTACTACATATAAATGGAAAGATCACAATGGGAAAATTGAAAATCATCTCTTTTATCACAAAGTTTCATTCTTAACCGCCCCTCACTGTCAATTTATATCAAGGTATGAAGCAAACATATCTGTATCTGTGGCATCCTTTATTTCAAACTCAATGGGATAGATACGATCAACAAAATCTTAAAATTTAGAGTCATTTAGTGATAGGACATCATCTATATAGCGGAATGTGCAATTCAAGGATCAGGATAGCTTCTCTTAATTTTTCTTGAGAATCCCCGTATACGAAGTGAAATTCATACCAATAAAGAAACAAGTCGGCGAGAAGAGGGGCACAGTTTGAATCCATAGGTATAACAAATATGTTGTCAATCAAAACTCGAACATTTTGATGATATTAGTTTCAGAGAATACTTCGGCGGAATCAGAGTGTTTGTTTTATTACAAAATAAGATTTGTTCCTTCTTAAAGGGGAATTTGCGGTAGTGCCTAATGACAAAATTGAGGGCGGAGCTTATCATAAAAAATTCCCGTTGATATGAACAGCATACTTATGAAACTGCATGTCACATGACCAACGTGACCTAAAGGTCACATATCTAAGAAATTTGAATTTTTCGAAATGATTTTTGTAGTTTTTAGACTGATGAAGAATATTAATTTTTAATACGACTGAAAGTTTGGGAGGGAGGAACACTAGTAACCATGTCTGTCAAATATTTTGCTCCAAAGGTAACTTCTGTGAAACTGTGTACCATTGATTTTTCCTCCTCGAGATAACCGTGGCCAAAATAAAGAACAATCTGAATGTTTACTCCGCCCACAGCTATTTATACCCACGATCCCGGTTTAAAAAAGATATTTGTATCTAAGTTGGCCATTCATCTTTATGAAACACAGTTGGACTAATTGTGTTAATCTGTTTTTTTAGTTTTGAATGGGGAATAGTTGCGTAAAAGGTAAAGAAGTCAAATGTGTTAATGTCATTGTAGCAGGAGAGGGACCTTGCTGCCTGTATATAATCTAAAAGATCTTCAGAGTTTTGCAGATTCTACATCTGATTCAAACCACCCCTCGAGTAGCTAGTGTCACAGTAATTCTGAAGCCCAGTATTGGCCGCTGATTGAATAGAGGTTAATAATTGGGAAAATGTTTTGACAGACCCAGCAATATAATACTGTTTGTAAGAACACTTGTGTAATTGAGGAATCCAGAAGAGTGACGGTAGATCCATTTGAAATACCAAAGGAATACAAAACAGACCTATGATTGTCCAGGATTTCCCAGGAACACAAATCAGACCTATGATTGTCCATGATTTCATAGGAACACAAACCAGACCTATGATTGTCCAATATTTCCTAGGAATACAAAACAGATCTATAATTATCCAGGATTTCCTAGCAACACAAAACACACCTATGATTGTCCAGGATTTCCTAGGAACACAGAGCAGACATATGATTGTCCTCTTTCATATGTGTCGTCCCAGGATAGGTAAGGTTGCCAAGTGAACTGTCAATACCAAATTCCTTTATATCTCGATGACAACCCTGTGCTTTTTTCTTGATTGTATTTCTATAGTGATATCAGCCAATTTTACAGTAATACACCCTACAAAGACCCCTCTAAAAAGTATTCTGGAATAATAGAGATTCAGTTAAGAAAAAGAGTGAAATTATTTTGGTATTGAAAAACAAGAAATCATATTTATATTTGTACTCTTAGTTTCATCACACATTAACAGCAGTCAATAATGATCAAGTGTATCCAGAAATTTCTTAAGCAAAGAACTTTTACTGATACAATTCACATATAATTCTGAAAGACAAGTCTTATATCTGCTAATCAGAAATATCTCATCAAAACAAATAAACAGAATTCCCAGGCAAAATTACACAATTTCTTTATGGCTCTGACATGTCAATTTCTGTCCGCTGTCAAACCAGGGTAGATGGTGCTATACGAAATGTCTAATAAAGGACTAAACCCTCATACATTATATGTCAGACATCGACTTTAGCAGTGGTCCGGTGGCCCATGGCCAGTGAAAATTGATTCGGACCAGTGACTTTTGCCAAATTTTTCAATATAATTTTTTTTTATGTTGTTAAAAAGTTCAAGCCGTGTATATGGGATTTTTAAATTATAATAAAATATTTGACATCGACATCTTGAATCTAGAAACAGGCTGTAAGAAAATCCGTGACGACTTTGATCACGTGGTGTAGTTGTATCATAAAACTGATTTAAGCAAAAGTACATTAGGCAAAAAAAATATATGTCTGTTTAAGGTTACCCGACCTACCCTATTTTGTTAGGCAAAAAAAAATGCATACCCTAGTCCATCTTATTCCATTTTTGTGACAAGGACCGTGAAAGTCATAATTATTCTCGCATACAGTCTATATAAAATAATTTTGCCTACCTACCTACCCTACTTTTTATACGACCGCAAAAAAAAATTGTGGTCGTATTATGTTATGGGTCTGTCGTCTTGTTCGTCGTCCTTGTCCGTAGTCTGTAGACAAATGCAGTGTTGGTGGGATAACTTCAGTTTTCCTTGACTGATCTTTATGAAATTTTAACACAATGATTTTGGGTACTAAGGGAAGGTTGGAAAGCTTTTGGGGGTCGTGGCCCATAACTTTCCAGAAATAGGGGCCTGAAAGTGCCAAAAACAGTATTTTTCGTTTATTTGATATAGTGTTTATTTTTTGTCGGATTTTGATGCGTTTTTTTCCACTCAATTCCTTATGAAAGCAGCTTTCAGTAATATGTCAACGGATTTTTTTTTATCTCTTACCGTTTTCGAGATAAAAAAGGGCGAAAATCCAAATGTCGAATTTTTTTAATTCTGATCCGATTTTGATGGTGTTTTTTTTTCTTTGGAATTCTAATGAAAAAACTAAATGGAAAATATGTTAACGAAATTTCTCTACGAAGTACCATTGTTGAGTAAAACGGGGTCAAAGGAGCCTAAAAAGGTCATGTTCATTAGTCTACGGAATTTTTACTTTTCGGTAATGTTATCAGCAGATTTTGTCTATCTTTTACAGTTTTCGAGATCATTGTGCCTAAAGGGACCAACCATGGCATATTTGGAAAAAATCCAATTTTTCAACTTTTTCGATTTCGATGGGTGTTTTTTTCCATTGGAATCCTTGTGAAAAACTAGATGGAAAGAGTTTTTACAAAATGTCTCTATGATGCACCACTTTTGAGTAAAATGGGGTCAAAGGGTTATGTTTGTCATCATACATATTTTCTATTTCTTGTCTGATTTCGATGGGATTTTTTCCATTGTATTCCTTTAAGAAAGATCTGTCAGTAATATGCCAACAGATTTTGTGTATCTTTTACTGTTTTCGAAATATTCGCACTTGAAGGGACCAACTGTGGCAAAATTGAAATACATTGTAAGTGTGGCCATCTAATATAAAAGACATTTCTGTGTCCACATATATTTGAAGAATGTATGATGATAGATAAAATATATTACTATATCCACATATGTTTAATTTTTTCCTTTGTCGACATGCTGCGGTCGTATCATGCTGCGCTGGCGAAGCTCCCCCGTTATCACAATGTAACCTTCAAAAGACATATATTTTAGTTTGCCTTAATGAACCATATTATTAAATTAGATATTCTAGAATGGCATCAAAATTTAAAAAAAAAATAATAGTCTGAAAAAAAAAGTTAATAAACAAAGCCTAGAAATTTTCACTGAAATGAAGGAATTAATTTTTATGTCTGTTGATAGCAGTTGACAATTTATTGACTTCCTTGCAAAATGGCCAGGACTTTTATGTAAATTACCGTATGAAAATTTTTCTTACAGGTTGTTAGATTTGAGGACATTTCTGTGTCATCTTAATATTGATCGTATTTCATTAAAATTTGACACTGTTCATGGCTGACTGGAGCCACTTATATTTTTCACTTTAAAATTAGGTATGGGGTTGCTTATAGAAGCAGGGCCTGGGGTGGGGGGATGTAAATACTGTTAATGTGGTACTAGTTACAAAATGTATATAATATTGTTGTCATTGTTTATTGCAAATGTGTTTAGCTTATTAACTAAGACTTGTCTTATTGTTTAATTATATATTTTGGTCTTTTTATTCCAGAAAGTGTTCAGAAGAGGTTCAATAATACAGAGCATGAAATATTCCTTGTAGCAGGTGCATACCTGAAATATGCACCTGGCAGGTGTGGTGGGGAAGGGAGGAAAAACAATGAAAACAACGAAGGAGGAGGAAAAAAACCAATAACGTCAATAATGATAGACAATAATGAAATAGACCAAGAACATGATAACATATTAAAATGTAGACAAAGAATATGTTAACATTATATATTATCAGCCTTAACATGGGAGACATTGACATTTAAAAGGCAGTGAATGAATTGTACGGTGACAGCGAAGCAGCCTTAAAATGGGAGACATTGACATTTAAAAGGTAGTGAATCAATTGTACGGTTCCAGCGAACCGTTCAATTGATTCACTACCTTTCAAATGTCAATGTCTCCCATTTTAAGGCTGATAATATTTTTGAACGAACTTGATTGCATAAAATTGTATTGTTTTGTGTGCTAAACACAATGCGTTGACCGATATAAGTTGATCATACTGTACTGTCGGTCACAAGGTCACTGACCGTTATAATTGTGATATATTTTTAGAATCGTGTCCAAACATAGCCATTGACCAGATTTGATCCAATACCAATCGACGTGGCTAATTTCTTTTAGGCTGATAATATTTTTGTACGAACTTGATTGCATAAAATTGTATTGTTTTGTGTGCTAAACCGCATGCGCTGACCGATATAAATTGATCTGTGTGTTTATTGATTTTTTGTGTAGCTATAAATAAACTTCATTCATAGCTACGGCTCTTAAAAGATTTTACCATGACTATAGCCAATGAAAAGATCTCATTTGAGGTCAGTGTAGCTATAAATAATCTTCATTCATAACTACGGCTTACAACAGATTTTTTCCTATGACTATAGTCAATGAAAAGATCTCGTTTGAGGTCAGTGTAGCAATAAATAAACTTCATTCATAACTACGGTCCTACAACAGATTTTCTGTTTACACATCGGCTGTTAAAGTGCCGATTATAGCCAATGAAAAGCTCGCATTTGAGGTCAAGTTCGTACAAATTAAATTGTATAATGTATTTGATGTTTCATTAATATTCAATAAAAATGATAGTAAATATTTGGTAGATTTGCATAAGAGACATGGTAAAACTAATCACACAATACCATAACAAAAGTAGGTCTTTGATGATGGGAGAACACCAAAGAGGAAATTCAGGATGTTTCCTAGAGCTGTAGAAATCCGTCAGACCTACCAGTAAAAACGTACTGTATTGAGGTTGTATAGTGGTTGATTTGATGTTGTATTGACGTTGTACAGACGTTAGGTTTTCTTGCTCCTATAAATGTTGGCCTTCCAATCTTTTACCTTTTAGTGATGACCGGTGCCACTAGTGGAACAAGAACTGCTTATCCTTCCGGAACACATGAGCTCACCCCCATTTTTCAGTGGTGTTCGTGTTGCTCAATCCTCAGATTTCTGTATAGTGTTTTTATAGACCATTGTTTTTTTTTTTCCTTTTCGTTTGGCCATTGTACATGTATTGCCTGTCCTGACTTCCTCTGATTATCCCTTTAGTCACTTCAAGCTTTTTTTTCTTTAGCAAATAACAATACCTCCTGTTTATAATAAATAATTAAAATGTAACTTGGAAAAACAGTCAATCACTATAAAAAAAGGTTTGATGATACCAAAGGGGTAATTAGAAATCCTAATCCAAAGGGGTAATTAGAAATCCTAAATCAAAGGGGTAATTAGAAATCCTAAACCAAAGGGGTAATTAGAAATCCTAAATCAAAGGGGTAATCAGAAATCATAAACCAAAGGGGTAATTAGAAATCCTAAATCAAAGGGGTAATTAGAAATCCTAAACCAAAGGGGTAATTAGAAATCCTAAACCAAAGGAGTAATTAGAAATCCTAAACCAAAGGGGTAATTAGACATCCAAAACCAAAGGGGTAATTAGAAATCCTAAACCAAAGGGGTAATTATAAATCCTAAATCAAAGGGGTAATTAGAAAGCCTAAACCAAAGGGGTAATTAGAAATCCTAAACCAAAGGGGTAATTAGAAATCCTAAACCAAAGGGGTAATTAGAAAGCCTAAACCAAAGGGGTAATTAGAAATCCTAAATCAAAGGGGTAATTAGAAATCCTAAACCAAAGGGGTAATTATAAATCCTAAACCAAAGGGGTAATCAGAAATCCTAAACCAAAGGGGTAATTAGAAATCCTAAATCAAAGGGGTAATCAGAAATCCTAAACCAAAGGGGTAATTAGAAATCCTAAACCAAAGGGGTAATTAGAAATCCTAAACCAAAGGGGTAATTAGAAGTGCTAAACCAAAGGGGTAATTAGAAATCCTAAACCAAAGGGATAATCAGAAATCCTAAACCAAAGGGGTAATCAGAAATCCTACATCAAAGGGGTAATTAGAAATCCTAAACCAAAGGGGTAATCAGAAATCCTAAACCAAAGGGGTAATTAGAAATCCTAAATCAAAGGGGTAATTAGAAATCCTAAACCAAAGGGGTAATTAGAAATCCTAAAACAAAGGGGTAATTAGAAATCCTAAACCAAAGGGGTAATTAGAAATCCTAAACCAAAGATGTACAGAGAACACAATGGACAAAAGAAAAAGGACGATTAGGTCATGTCTAATTGGTGATATTACAACAATTGTCAATCGATATATATGTTATAACATTTTCATTTTTACTTTTTTAAGGTAACGATTCATTGCACAAACATAAACAAAAGAAAAAAAACCCCACAAATTACAGACACTATTACTTTATAATTTTACTGCCAGACGAACAAAATATAAATTTGAATACTGAGTCGAATTAAATTTTATAATTCCATAATAGCCATCAACCGTTCTGTTTTGAATGTGTTCTTCTAAACAATCCATGGCATAGTGATCATAATCCCAGAATACCTTGTTAACAAACATTTCCGGTCTTCTACTTAAATATGGCAGGTGAACAACACTTGCGATACATATACCATGTGGTTTTATTCCGGCACAAGGAAAGTCTCCAGTTGGCTTCCATTTTTTAAAACGTACCATATCACCTTTTGTATAATAATTTTTCTTACTTAATATACCTAAGAAAAAAACATAAAAATTAATAAAATTATATTAAAAACTATTACAACGAAATTGGTTGGTTTCGATTGATGTTCGCTTTGTGGTATAGTGAATTGTTTTTTTTATAATAATCATTATTTTGCAGGGATATATGTTTGAAGAACTGTATTAACGAAAAAGCATACTGTAACATACACGTATTAAAAAGAATATATGTGAATTGTCTGTACGCATCTGTTAAGGTCTGGATGTTCCTTCAGTTTCAAGTTAAACCGTATCTGTGGTGTAATGGTTAGTGTCCTCGACTCAAGTGTGGTAGACTGTGGGATCGATCCCCAATCGAGTCAAACCAAATGCAATATAATTGGTATTTGCTGCTGTCCAGCTAAGCATGCAGCTTTAAGTAGTAAGAACAAACACTGGATAACTCTGAATTAGGATAATGTGTCCGAGTGGAGCGACATGTCTACCCACGGACTGTTGTTTCAGTGAGCCAGCACTAAAAAGATCAAATTAAGCGTTTTGATATAGCTGAACAATTTCTCATTTGGCGTTAAACAACAATCAATCACTCACTCAATTCAGAGTTCACGGTTTTCCTAAAGTGTCAGAGTGATATTTGTATGTAAATAACTGCATGTTTATATATACCATTGAATGTTCCTCGAATTCCAAGTTGAGGATTATGGTTTAGAGTTGTGAAGAACGTCTCATCTGGGATGTAGATATCTTTAGTCCAAGTAAGAAGGCTAATAGCTGTCTTATTAGAGATTGTGTACTTTACAAACTCCCTGTTGACTGCTACGTGTACAGCACCTTTGTAGGGAGTAATTCCATTCGGTGGAGGACCTACATTTTTCCATCGTTCTGTCCAATCAATGCTAAATTATAAAATACATGTGAAAATTTGTTTTAATATATGCTAAATATAGAATAAATTATCAAGTATTAGATATAGAATCTGATACGGATATTTCAATATTGTAAGAATTAAAGAAAGGATATAGATGTAGCTGTCCATGAGAGACTATCCAACATTACACTTAGACACATATTAAGGTAAAGAAATAGCTTGTAGTAAGAAACGATATGGATGTACATGAACATGAGAGACTATCCAACATTACACATAGACACATATTAAAGTAAAGGAATAGCTTGTACTAAGAAAGGATATGGATGTAATTGAACATGAGAGACTGTCCAACATTACACTTAGACACAAATTAAAGTAAAGGAACGGCTTGTAGTAAGAAGGGATATGGCTGTAAATGAACATGAGAGACTATCCAAATTACACTTAAGACATAAATTAAAGTAAATGAACAGCTTGTAGTAATAAAGGATATGGATGTAAATGAACATGAGAGACTATCCAACATTACACTTAAGACACATATTAAAGTAAAGGAATAGCTTGTAGTAAGAAAGGCTATGGATGTAAATGACCATGAGAGACTATCCAACATTACACTTGGACACGAAATTAAAGTAAAGGAACAGCTTGTAGTAAGAAAGGATATGGATGTAAATGAACATTAGATACTATCCAACATTACACTTTAGACATAAATTAAAGTAAAGGAACAGCTTGTAGTAAGAAAGGATATGGATGTAAATGAACATGAGATACTATCTAACATTACACTTAAGACATAAATTAAAGTAAAGGAACAGCTTGTAGTAAGAAAGGATATGGGTGTAAATGAACATGAGATACTATCTAACATTACATTTAGACTCAAATTAGAGCAAAGGAATAGCTTATAGTAAGAAAGGATATGGATGTATATGAACATGAGAGACTATCCAACATTACACTTAGACACATATTAAAGTAAAGGAACAGCTTGTAGTAAGAAAGGATATGGATGTAAATGAACATAAGATACTATCCAACATTACATTTAGACTCAAATTAGAGCAAAGGAATAGCTTATAGTAAGAAAGGATATGGATGTAAATGAACATGAGAGACTATCCAACATTACACTTAGACACATATTGAAGTAAAGGAACAGCTTGTAGTAAGAAAGGATATGGATGTAAATGAACATGAGATACTATCCAACAGTATAGTTATAGTGCCTTTATTATTGTTCTACAATTCACACTCACTGTAGGGTCTTTAACAATGAGAATAATCCATGCTCTAAGATGTGTGTAAAACAGTTCCTCGCTTGCTGTTGGGTGGTACTATTTACTTCCCTCGATAAACTTAACATCTGGGTATCTTTGTCGTTCTGATGTTATTAATTGAACATCTGTGTATCTTTGTCGTTCTGATGTTATTAACTTAACATCTGGGTATCTTTGTCGTTCTGATGTTATTAACTTAACATCTGGGTATCTTTGTCGTTCTGATGTTATTAACTTAACATCTGGGTATCTTTGTCGTTCTGATGTTATTTAGTGTCACGATAAAATGTTATTTCAAGATCGGGGGTTATCAACAAGAAAATCGTATACGGGTACAGTAATCTTACAAATTCATCACTGTGGCCAATATTACATTACAGGGTACAGTAATCTTACAAATACTGTCATCAGTGTGCCCAACATTACATTACAGGGTACAGTAATCTTACAAATACTGTCATCACT
>MJUT01027949.1:20844-44353 GCA_002080005.1 Gigantidas platifrons | reverse complement strand
GGGGGGGGGGGTAATCCCGTGCCACGAGCGCCTGTGGACAGTGTGGTATGGGATTATTGCGACAACTGTTGGAATTTGTCTTTATTTAGAGTTTGTATATAGAATAAATTGCTTACAGGTCATATTGATTGATTAAAATTATTGTTTCATTCGTTGGTTTAACCTTTTCGCTGCCAGCAATTTGAATTTATCCAAATAACGTTACGTCTTTGACGTTGCAAATAACACCAACGCCAGAGACATTTGCCGGCAAAGTTGCGATTTCGACGTCAACGTCTATCATTTTTTGTTTGTAATTGTTTTTCTCTCTGTCTGCTGTGTTGTATTTGTGTACCCCTAATTTTAGTCGTTTTCATGAATGTAATCTCGATTTTGCCTGGTCTTTGAATTCTGTCGTTTATTGAATAATTCCTTTACCTTGTGCCGTCGGTACTATGTTGCCGATATTTCGTTACATTGTATTCATGTTGTCAAATATTATTTTCCATACTATTTGTGAATGCTTTATTCATTCATTTTCTTCGTAAGTCGTTGTTTTGTTGTTTGCTTCTATGTTTCTTGGGTTTGTGTTTTGCTCTTGGCTATTGATTGTTGGTTGCAACTTCGGTTTTCCTTTTTTCCATCTTGAGAAGTACGGGGTATTACATTATGCATAGATTGGTTGATGGCAAGTATATTTTGTTTCGAAAGAAATTCTAAAAATGCAAAATGAGTAAGAAATAACAGAAACTTCTACTAAATTAAACAATGTAATGGAGTAGATGTAAGGGAATACATTTAATTGTCAAAAATAAAAATATAAAAATAAATTAGATTTCTCTACAGTCTTGATGTAGACGAACACAGTCCTTGTGGAGACCTTTGCCGCACACGTTACCAACTGTGCTACTCCTCCTGCGTCTGCCCTGGTTTCGTCTGGAATAAACACAGCAGTCTTTCTCCTTTTTGCCTGGCAAATTTGTCACCGAACGGGCACCTAGATTACTCCATCGTTGCACACGTACTACTCGCGGTCTGTCAACACCGAAAGGGCTTCTACAATTTCTTGTGAGTCGTGATTTAACAGGAATGTCTGTAGTGTTCTTTTGGTACAATATATAGGCGTTTTGAATTATCCTATTGAAAAGGTGTAACAGCACTTTTATCCACGTTTTCTGTTTTTTCTTGTTCCGCCGTAAGCCTTCATTATCGCATCAGTTGTATCGACTGCTCCCATATTCCTATTATTGTTATTAACTAGACGCGGACGACCACTTAGCAAATCTTGAGCAGCAAGGGTGGTACTAAACATCCGAACTGGCTTATTTCCGTCGGCATCTCTAAATGCTACACACAATACAGTACCCTTGTCATGTAAACAGGATTGCTAGGATCCGGGTTGGCGTTACGAAATGTGTTGGGCATTGGTCTTGTCTTACGTAAAGTTCCTTAAAAAAATGTAAAATCGTTAGGCCACAAATAATTGATCTTTCTTTCTTTTGTTTATTTTTGCTACTAAAAAACTGGGGCGAGCAAGCGAAATTTTCCTAAATTCTTTTTTCAAATTCTAAAATTTTTGAGGCGAAGGCAAAAGTTTGATGCGGTAGCAATTTTGTTTTCTTCTAAAAATGACAAAAAAGACAATTTTGCAGCATTTTTTTTGGCAGCGGACAAACACTTTTTATTTTTAGATATTCAAATTGTGGTCATTTTGAGGCGAAATTTAGGATTTTTCAGATATGAGGCGGCAACATATTATTTTCTTTTAAACTTAATCTTTAAAAATTTGAGGCGACGAAATCCAAAGAATGATCAATTTGATGTTGCCTTATTGCAAGGTAAATGTGCATGTAAATGTGATTGATTATTATTATACTGCATATCAATTTTGAATTAATAATCATATTCAATAATTACAATTTGAAATATTATTTTACATTTAACTTGGACGGTAAAATATTTTCAAGGTCGAAGTCCCCGGTCTTTTCATTGTACTATTATAAATAATAAAAAAACGGACGTACAACCAGATCGCTTCATTAGTTGTGGGTTTAAAAATGTACAGGTAATTAAAATGAATACGCATTTTCATTTGAAATAATATATATTTTAATTTCCTTTCCTTGTTACCGTATTTTTCTTCAGTTTGGAGGGAGTAAACAAATAACAAAGTACCGACATTGCAGTAAACTTTACTTCTAGCTGCATTTGGCCATTTCGACAACTTCTGTTTCATCAGTACAAATAATATAAAAATGGATTGATTGATTGATTTTTTGTGTGTTTAACGCCACTTTCAAAAATATTTCAGTTATATCATGGTGACCCGTTTTAGTGGTAGAGGAAGTCGGAGTACCCAGGGAGAACCACCGACCATGGGCAAGTAACTGATAAACTTTATCACTTGCGGCTTCGAGTCGAGTGCACCTTTTTGTAATTTACAATGCCGGGCGAGAGCCCATGCCGTATCAATGGTGAAGGCTTATATGAGTTGTTCGATCCAAAGACCTAACTCGTTGAGCCATCCACCATCCCCCAAAAAATGGAAGACCAAACACCAAAAATATTTAACTATTCATGTTTATGTACGTTAGACGTTTTTCATATTTCAGCTTACCACACGCAAAAGGAAGGCAGAATCGACTACAAAAAGTATATCTTTTTAGTTTTTACCTGTCTAGGGACGTTTTTGGAATGATCTGCTATATTCGTGTGCCTGTCCCAAGTCAGGAACCTTTGTCATTGGTTGTCTTTGTTGGATAGTTGCGCACCGTTGTTATGTTATCATATAGTGTTCACTTCAGAATATTTGTAGTGTTCGGGGAGTGTTTTCTCGTGATTTAAACACAAATGAAAAAATTTTAGACTTTGTTATAGTCGAAATAAACAGGAAATTGTCAACAAAAGATTTGCATTTATCTTTAAATCATAAGAAAATTAAAACACTTCGGCCTAAAATTATGACAAAATAAGGCTACAAATTTTAAACAATGCCGCGTCTGTTGATACAAATTTTACGGAAATCCTACCGTAATGGCTTCAGAATTCAAATTTGAAAAAATGTGGTTTTATATGAAATATAAAGTAAAAAATCGTAACTGTGACGAATACATGTCCACTGACTGTATTAGAACTACAGTATTGTTGTAAGTTTTTAATGAAATAAGAAACCAAAGTTTACTTCCGAATTTAACTGGTAAAATAGAGGTATAACAAAATACCGAACACAATGAAAACTGCCTAGAGTGACAATCAAGAAATCGAAGTCCGTAAAACCGACAAATCCGAGAATCAACAACAAAAAATTAAGCAACTACCGTAATGGTCCTGACTTGGTACATATATTTCAACGTAAATGATGGGTTAAATAATCAGTAGAATTTGAGTCGATGTGTTGATAAATAGAAAGTAGTACACCATACACAACTACCTTTTTAGTAGTCAGTGTAGCATTTTCTGTTAGAAATAACCTGGGACTATTATATCAGCATAATAGTCCCAGGCAAAACGAAATACATATTTGTTCTTCTAACAATCTCTTTCATAAGCCCAACTGTGAACAGCATTAAAAAGTAGGTAATCGGACTGGCATTTTCATTTGGCATATTTCTAACTCCAGGGTTACCGTTAAAAACAATATTTCTATCGGGTTCAGGATGCAAAGCTCGCACCCAAAGGGAAGCCATCACAAACGCAGAGCTTATCTATGACGTCAACATAGAATTACGTCATAATTTATATGACGTTATATGTAATTACGTCATTCGAGGTATGGAGGCAGAAAAAACCGAACAATAAAGAAAAATTACATTTTAATGGAGAACATTCACCCCTTTTCCCATCAGATGGCGTCACTGTACCAACGGTGGTTACGAAAACGTTTGTTTTCAGATAAACGCTTGTAACCAATGTAATCAAATAGCAATAGCATTACCTACATGGTGTCCTTGATCTGAAAACATTACGTAATATGACGGTGTGCACGCATATAGAAAGGACGGAAGTGATCATGAAAGATTTTAATATGATATCTCCTATACCTTTTTTCTAGGTTATTTCACAGTGACAGGTAACAATCATAGGACCCAATGGCAATGTCAATGTAAATTTGCACATGCGTTTTTCAGACTTAATTGAACCAGGTTGAAAATTATACATATGTTTTTTTTCACACTGTATATGGTCTAACCATGTAAAATTGCATACTGGCTTTTGCATCAGTAGTTTGTCTTCAAATTTTTATAATAAATTTCTCCCTGAGAACTGCAGGCCCGGATATCTTTCTTTAAAATTTCACCACATATTTTTGTCAGAAAAAAACCATCTAAAAGTTAAAAGGTCGTCCTCTTAATGACATGAATATATATGTGTCTAGGCCGCGTCCATGCAACTTCGTATTATATAATAAGATTTGATTTTTGCACTTTCAGAAATATTTCAGCTATATCATGGCGACCAATTTTAGTGGTGGAAGAAGCCGGAGTACCCAGAGTGAACCACCGACCATGGGCAAGCAACTGGTAAACTTTATCACTTGGGGATGTGAGTCGAGTGCACCCTTGTTTGTAATTTATAAAGCCAGGCACGAACCCACGCCGTATTGGTGATAGGCTTGTATGAGTTGTTAGATCCAACGACCTAACTCATTGAGCCACCCGGGTCCCATATTATATAATAAGTGTCCGGTTTTCAAAAAACCTTATGCAAGAAAGTTCAACGTATATTTTATCGGGCTTTTGACAGGCATATATCGTAAAATTTCATCCCGTGAGCCAGAATATGAAGCTTTGGGGGCGAGTGAGCGCCAGCGAACGAGCCCCAAAGCTTCATATTCTGGCGAGCGGGATGATATTTTACGATATATGCCTGTCAAAAGCCCGATAAATTATTTATCATCTTACTAAATCGCTTTTCTTCGTATATTTTACTAGTAGTTCATTTCTCTCAAAATAGCGCGGGAAATGTCTCACATTTCACTTACGTCATTTCATATGCATACGCAGCTATCATTCACTACTGATAATACGCCACGCTATATAATTCTCACAATATTTTCTTTTTCGTTTGTAGACGTTGTTATATGTTAATTATTGTTAAATTTATTAACAATAATTAATTTCTAACTTTTCTAATTCAGACGTTGTTTGTGTGATCAGTAATAGTGACAAATAATTAGCAAAATGTCCAGCCGCAAGGCGACCATGACCTTGTCCTTTTGACTTTCCATCAACACCTCAACAATGAGCACCTGTTCAGGCGATGGGGTAAGTATTCTGAATATTTGTAATTGTGTTGGTATATGTCAACGTATAACTCCCTACATTTTGAAAAACAAAACTAAAAAGTCGTGTGAAATTGTCATAATTAACTGTTGGTGTATTTTGTTTAGGCCCATCCGTGACTTGTTTACATTTCGAGACCAACTGTAATCAGCTGATCAGCTGGTAATACAAATTTATTTGCCGAATCGGTCAGCATTAAAACCCAAAATTGCTAGTTTCTGGCAAACTACACAAAAATTATAATGGATGTACAGCATATTCAAGCAGATATTGTGTTTGTATTTGTAATTATTGTAATTCAACTAGGTAGCTCAGAGCCTACAGAGGTAAGAGCAACTCGTCATACATTTAGATGAGTAGGTCTCAGGTTCAAATCCTGACCTAGTTTCACTATTACAAGTAAACACTGTTTTGACATTAAATTGTACCTCCTGGCTGTATTGCAAACATCAAGGAATCGGCAAAAGTTTTAGTGGCCAAAAGTAAATTTTACATTCAAGAGAAGATTTTATGTCGCAAAATAAAAACAATGTTGTCCTTTCACAACTTGGAGTCAATTTTGGAATATGAACCGACTTCTGGTCAATAAAAAGTTTTGCTGCTTCCTAAACGTTTGCAATATTGCTGTCTTTTAAGGGACCAACCATTTAACTTGTAGGGGGGAATGTTATGGGGGGTTTTTTCGGACAACACGAGAGTTAGAATATTTAATTTTTTTGTTGCACATAGCGCAAATTTTTTTTCTCCAGAATTTAACATTAGGTTATATGACAAAAAATCCCAATCGGCTTATATTTTTTTTCCTCCACCAAAATCAGAATATTTTTTCAGCAACATTGGGAATCGGATTATTTTTTTAGGAAAACAAACCATAACCCCCCCTTTCAAGTTATATGGTCCTTGTCCCTAACGATGACAAATTCCGATATCATGAATAGTTTTCCCTATGATAAAGATGAAATATTGCTAAGTAGGTGTTTAACATCTATCAGTCAAACAAATTATTGAATGGCATGAAAGGTCTGTAATTATAAGTATGTTATGTCTGTTTAACTTGTATTATATGACAAAGTAAAACTATTTGTGAATGTATATATAATTGACTCAAGCAATAAATTCATTATCGTAAAGTATTATCAACATTAATAAAGCTGTACATGTACTTTTTAAATGAATAAAATACTTGAATTTGTTGAATTTCAAAAATGTTTGTACAAATACAAAATACAATTGAAACAGACACAGACATTTGCAAATATTGAGATCAGACAAAATATTAAACTGACGAAATTTTTATAAACTTTTTAGACTAATTTCATCATCTTCAATGTACATGTAATACTGACGACACTTGTCCTAATTGTCATCGCTGTCACTATCAATAACATTTATTCGTCTACGCTTGGGTTTGTCATTATCAGATTTTGAAGATGATTCTGTATATGTATTGAAATTGAAATTAAATTGTCCACCATGAAAAGATGCATTTGAAAAGAAACTATACATTGCAGGGTGTAAATGCTGAAAGTTATAAATAGCTTGCTGACTGGTATTGATTTGTGGAGGTGCAACATCTTGTCTCTGATTTGCAAAAATTTTCTCATCTTTTTTTGCAACTACATGTTCATTGTCATGGTTGCTATCTACCATTGTTTTTGTTTGTTTAGGTTCAAGGATATCATTCTGACTTTTGTTGCTTGTAGAGGATAACATTAGAGAGGTTTTCTTTTGTTGTTCAAGATTAGTTGTTGAGTATGATTACAAACTTTGTACATTTTTATGCCCAGTTCTTTCAATTATTTCAGTATCTTGTACACCAGCATCTTTTTGTTTTTGAATGGCACCTTTCCTTGCACTGTGGCCTGTCAACCTCTTTTGCACACCAGGTAGTCCTTCTTTGGCCATTGTCTTTATAATCGTGGCAATGGACTTTTCACCTAATCTTTGTTTTTTATACCAATAGAGTTTGGACTTGAAGTTTTCATGTTGTATTGCATTTACTTGTATGTAAAAAGGTGAGTTCTCTTGTTTGGTTTCTATTGGTCTTTTCTGAGAAAATAGTTTGTATGTAACGACGGGGCATCTAGATCTATCTTCTTTATTTTCCATAGCAATTGGGCCTTTTTTCCTAATATTTGTCACATCGTCACCTTGTCGTGTTTTAGTTTGACATTCTCTTGTGTATTGTAGGTACTCATCACCATTAGTGTCCACTTTCAATGTTATGTCCCCTCGGCAGAGATTATAATGTTCTGCTACACCTCTTAAGCCAAAGTGGCAATTATTGTTGATGTAAATTGTGTTCAGTAGGGAACGAGGTGTACTGGTACCCATAAGATCCTTTGAGTAAAATTTATTTAAATCGTCATCCGTTAGGGGATCTGCTGCTAATGGCTTGTTGCCCAAGCCTTGTGATTTCAAGTTTTTGAACTTGGCGGACAGTGTATTACGGCTTCTGTGAAATTCATCATCGCTCATTATATTCCACCCATGATTGAGTTCTATAAGGTATCTATTAATACTGGCTTGCATGGCCTTCAGACTAGACGGCTCATATTCTATTGTTCCATTTTTACATTTTGTTTTTGTGGCACTCAGAAAAAACAAGGACAAATAACGATCAAGATCAGTTGGGTCAATGCTTTCTATAGGTTTACTTTCATTATGCACTTCTTTCAGGAATATTTGGAATAGTTTCATGTCGGATTTGGTTTTACGGGCTGTATTTTTATTTTCTTGTTCCTTCAGAAATAGAGCCAAATCTTGATCAGAAACTGGACGAAAACGCTTTCTTTCAGTTGTAGTAGCAGCTATAGTGTTTATATTTTCCTGATTTTCAGCGGAATTAGCATCATTTTCAGAAAGGGTGAGTTCAGAATCATTTTCCTCATCATAATCAGTGTTAATATCTGGCTTATTTTGTAAATTAGCATAACGGTTTGGACATGGGGCGGAAAAATCCCAGTAATTATATTGTGGAATCTGAATTTCTCTTAAAAGTGCGTTTGATTCATTGTCAAAATCATCATCATCATCATCTGAACAAGCTGTAGTGGAAATATTTGTGTTTGTTTTAGATCTGCTTCCAAACTGAATAGCAAAATGTCTGTGAGACTGTTCTTCGAAATCTTCATCAGATGTGTGTTTGTTTGTTTTGGAAGCCATTTTGTAGCAGACGAATTTTTTGTTTATTTTTTCTTTGTATGTTGGGGGAGGGGGTAGTAGCATGGTATAAGCTCTATATTTGTGAAATTATTCCAAACATTCTCTGAATAATAGAACATATTGATTATAAATAACGAAAAAATATCTTCATTAAGTTTATTTGAAGCCTACATTATGAATACAACAACAAATATTTACGATAGAAGAGTTACGCAACTCCCCTCGATGTTTACGTTTGTGATCACCCAACCGTGGGTCAAATGAGGTCAAAAAGTAGTCCCGACAGAACTTATCAACAAGCCTATCAAGGGTAATTTTCTAACGTCAATTTCGTTTGTTGTTGCAACATATTTTAAACGCATGTCTTTTATAAAAGAAAGATTATACAAAAATATAATGAATTATTAAGTAGAAACTTAACGTTACATTGTCAATAGTTTAAACACTTGGACAAAACGTTGGGAGAATTGGGGTGATAAGTTCAGGTCAAGTTGTTGATAAGTTCGGGTCAAATATTTATGCACGCGCTAAAGTGATAGGAGTTTTACGGAACGGTGCTGCAAGCTGAGATCACCGTAGGGAAAGATGATAAAGTTTAATTATTGCTTCTGATCCGCGGATTTCTCCCGATAAGATTGATTCCTTACGAAGTAATCATTCAAAGAGATAAAGTTGCATTTTAATGCCTGGTGCTTTAACCATTCATATGATTTTTTCTATCACCGTATGTAGCACTATCGTGTAATTTAATAAACACCGTCCAAATATATCTTGTATTTAGTGTAGAGGTTGGTAAATAGCTTGTATTACCGTTGAAATGAAACCGTACAATTCCTGTTTCATGACGGTCAGTTTTTTTGCTGGAGGAAACCGGAGTTCCCTGGAAAAAAAACACTGACCTGCCGAAAGTCACTGACAAAAGAAATCACATTAGTATTATTACCAATTAATAATAATCAAGTGACTGTTGATGAAAAATAAAATCCACATAATATGACTGTTCATGAAAAAAAATCAACATTAATATCTATAATACGACCCAGGTATTCACGTTTTATTTTTTCCATTTCTTCAGAATGTTAAATTTGATGCCTTTATTTGAATGACTTAAGAGAAAGCTGAAATCATAAAATGTTTAATTTTGTATTTTTCAATTTTCGCAAACAGTTTATTGTTAAGAATCGCAAAATTAACACCCTTAAAATAAATCTGCTTAAATAGTAGATTAATAAATGTAGATATTTATGTTTCAGACAGAATATGTTTTTAACATCATGTTGGGAGTCAGTGGGCAAGTGTTGCATATGGCAATTGTTCAGCTACAGTCAAACCTGCCTTAAAGGGCACCTCTATATAACAAATCACTGTCTATATTTCAAGAGTCCCCTGTCCTCAGTTATCACG
This sequence comes from Gigantidas platifrons, assembly GCA_002080005.1. Lineage (NCBI taxonomy): Eukaryota > Metazoa > Mollusca > Bivalvia > Mytilida > Modiolidae > Gigantidas > Gigantidas platifrons. The sequence goes on along the minus strand of MJUT01027949.1, from coordinate 34,523 downwards.
ACGAGACCAATTTACTTTTCAACATGAAGATGAGGTCCCAACACGATTATTATTATTTTTCAGTATTTATATCTAAAAACTGATATAGATGTACATAAGTTTCTATGATAAAGATGTATATCTTAAAGACAAGCCACCGTTATTGGAATCCGACACTCGTGTACATAAAATTCGCCAAGAATACATCTTTTTAATTGATTGAGATTCTAACCATTGATAAACGTTTATTTACCATGAAAATTTAAAATCGTGATACAACAAAACTAGGAAACCAACACGAAAATCATTTATAAAAGGAAATACAAAGAATGTGAACCAATATCAAACTTTGTTTACAACGTACATCTACATGTATACATGTGTATGTAATTGTACTACTATTACCTCATTCTACAGTTATTGTACGTGTACTATGCCAGGGACGTAGCTGAGTCTTAATAGTGTGCACGCCATACTTACTTTCGACGAGATGCAAAATGGTGCGATCTGGGGCCATTTCAGGGTTTCATATAACATAGAATCAAGCACAATTTTAATGACTTTGATAGACAAGAATATCTTAAAATTGTCAAAAATCTGCCCTTCGTGTCTTAGCAGATACGAACACCTCCATTGCTTTGTAAAAGTCCACTTCAAAATCTCGGTGAATATGCAATCCCAGGGAAGATAGCCTGTCATTCTTCATAGTGGAACTAACACAAGTTTTCAAATGTCTCAGTACACTAAATGACATCTCAGCAGTTAGCGCTTGCTACTGGCATGCTTAACGAAACGCCGCATAATAGTGTATCCATAGAAGGATAGAGAACTGGATTTACAGAATCTAGGATGGTAAAAAGCAGGGCATATGAGAGGAGGGTTCAGCCGGTACATCGATACGGGGCACGGAATCTCTGAAGGGCCCCATAGCCTTAGTCATTGACATTTTATTTAGATTTTTTCATTATTTTTGGTATATTCAACTCAAATCCACGGTTTTGAGAGAAGTTTCAGCCTGTTCTCAGATCTCAAAGCAGTATTGTTACGCCTTGCAAAATTTCTCTTGGAGGCCCTGTTACAGATACATCATCATAATTCTTTTTTCACAACATATAATAAAATGAAAAAAAAAGTATCACATCGTCGGAAAAGTTCCAAAATTCAATAGAAAATTCGTAGAAATAGGAAAATTCGATATCCCTAACACACAATCTACATGACCGCTCACTTTCCTGACTTAGTACAGGTACCTCAGTAAAAAGTTACGGGGTTAAACTAGTTGGATTATAACTTGCCATTGTCTTAAGAAGTACCAATATAGCCACATCTCCTCTGAACTGTAGATCGAGAGAAAAAACATAATATACTAGACAGGTAGCATGTGCATCGTACTTCATAAATTTGCAATTAATATTTCGAATGTACAATAGCGACTTCCGCCCAACATGAAAACAGGACAGATTGATGTACTTGATAAATCATCCCACACCTCTCCCCAACGTATGAAAAATAGAAATAGCTTTATGTGATTTAAATACGTACTAACTGCATTACATGTAAACTGCATGATGCTGTTTGATAAAGACCTTTAACTAGAACAGGAACAAATGAACACCTGAATGAAATAGTGTTGTAATTAAAGATCATGTACGTGATATAGAAGTTGAAAGAAATCAATGTTTATTATAAATGAGGTTGAAACAAGTCACATTTTGATATCAATTCGGTTGTATTTCACTTTGACGATTTCAATTACGGTAGACTGACCGAAACCAGAAAAAATGAACACATGAATGAAATAGTGTTGTAATTAAAAATCATGTACGTGATAAGGGTAATAACAAAATTACCGAACACAGAGCAATCTTCCAAAGGGAAATTCAAAACTCATAAATCAATAAACAGACAAAATCAGTCAACAACCGGGAAAGTGGAAAATCGCAATGGTCCTGACTTGGTACAGGCATTTCTAAAGAAATGGTGGATTGAATCAGATTTTACGGCACCAACCTCTCGCTTCCATTACGGTTCAAAGGTTCCCGTTGTCACTAAAACAGCATTTACAACAATACTGGAAAAAAACAGGCAAAATAGCAGTCAAACAGTACCACAATGAAAAATATTATTATTATACATTTTATATCCTATTTTTTTTATAACCTGACGATGTGCACGCCATGGCGTGACAACGTATATGCAGCTACGCCTCTGGAAAGTAATGAATTCCTGTTGTAAAAATCAAAACACATAGTAGTTTGCGTTATTTATTTTATATTAGAATCTAAATGTCCGTAGCCAAAGTCAATATGACCGTCGGAGATTTTCCTAAAGTAAATGAGCGCACGACTCTGTCGATGTCAATGTCAATGTCTCTGTGCACATGCAGTACAGCTAAAGAAGTCAGGCGGTCCTGCAGCATTGTTGTCCCCAAGTGCGTTTTAAGGCGACGGAGAGCAGAGAATGATCTCTCCGTCGTAGCTGTGCTGGCAGGCATGGTGTAAAGTATCAACAAAACGGTGCTGAGGTGATATTGACCTTTATTCCGGAGATTGCTTTTACAATGACGGGTTTTTCTTCCGGTATTAATAATTTCCCGAAGTTGAGCATGGTCAACATTCAAAGTTTTAAGTTTGACATGAAGAAACTACTCTTGACAATTTCAGAAAAAATCTCTATGTTATATGCTGCTGTTTTGAAGTGTCTACTTCTATACGACAGGTTTTAACAACAGAGTAGGGACTGACGTAGGGAATGTGTCTGCTTTTAAGAGACAGTTTTTGTACAACAGAATAGGGAAGTTAATTTTTTTTTATAGATATTTCAATTATCAGTAACACAAAAAAATGATACATCTCCATCATACAACAATACCACTTATCTTCATGACAGGAGACACTATTATATTTCATGGCATTTCGCATTCATTCACAAGAAAACATGAGACAATACCCCTACAGACAATAATGAATAATATTTATATTAAAGAATTTAAATAGTCCATGCTTTTTTTTATTAAGTTATTTTGTGAATCTAATGGACTTGGTAATGACTCTGGTAGAGAATCAGATACACCAGCTTGGCTTGTATCGAACGATTTTGTGGATGAAGCATCCTTAGGCCTGAAGTAAAAATCTAGTTTCTTCATGTCAAACTTTGAATGTTGACCATGCTCAACTTCGGGAAATTATAAATACCGGAAAAAAAACCCGTCATCGTAAAAGCATTCTCCGGAATAAAGGTCAATATCATCTTTTTTCAGAAAAACACGTTATAATGATTATTAATTATACTGAAAAAGTGGAGTTCTTCCCATGTCAGTAATAATATTTTTAGTGCAAGTAAAAAACATTTTTTTTTTTGCCGAAATGATTTGCAAGCAATTGATTTTTGCGTAAGGGCAGCTACGCGCCTGTATGCGTATTTCCTAAGTACAAATTTATTGAAAATTATAATTGATTTTGTTCTTGGAGGACAAAAGAAAATAAATATAAGAATGTAATTTTATTTCATATTGGCATTCACAGTTAGTAACAGGTGACCGTGACCCATATATGATTGTAACGATGTCCTTGTCTTATTTCAACATGATGACATGATCACTTTACATAGGTTACAAACGTCTGTGCGAAAATAAAACGCCCAGCTAACCACCGTTAGTACTCGAGCGACACCTGCTGGGTAAATTTAAGTGAATGTTCCCCATTATCAAAACTCTAATTGGTGACACAATCGGCCTGATCGGCCCAATGGCATTTAAAGACCAAGCAAATCGGCCTAATCGGCCCAGTGGCAGTTAAAGACAACACAAATCGGCCTGATCGGCCCAGTGGCAGTTAAAGACAAAGCAAATCGGCCCAAAGCGGCCCATCGCCAGTATAAGGGTTTTAATTAATTAAAGTGTTTAATGCCACTTACAACAATATTTCCGTTATATCGTGGTGGTCTGTTTTATTGACGGAGGAAACCGGAGTATCAGGAGAAAACAGCCGACCTCTCGTAAGTCACTGACAAACGAGATCACAAAATGTAAAATTATTGTTTATGAAAAAAATATGAGTTGTTGCATACGTTTTGTTGATGTTTAACACTGGATCAATGAAAACATTTATAAATCCGTAATATGCTGGATATTTCTTGTCCTACATTTTGACATATAAGCTGATGGCATTTTTAGAAACAGTTGAATAAAACAATACCATGTTTTATCATCTTCGTACAAATCGGACCATACCTGCTTATTTCAAGTTTTTTAAATTGTCTATTCACATTATATACAACAAATGATAACTTCGGTGAGTGCATTAAAGTCACGCATTAGTGTCCTGTACAAAAGGGGTATAATATATATTTCGGGATATCACTATTCTGTAAATAAATGCTAGAGAATACCAATGGGTTAATTAAAAATGGAATCATTGTGCCATTGAAGATGTTTATTTAAATATCTTATTTTTAACCGATATGAACCTTTACGTCATTCTATCACGTGATCGAGGATGACAACTAACCGAGCAAGGACAACACAGATGAAATAGATAATTTTATAAATCCGAGGTAAGTTTAACATAATTATAATATGTCCGAATGGCAGAACAACATTTTTTTTTCAACAAAAAAATTATATTCAACATTGGTAGTCACGATAAATATCAACATGATATAAATATAGCAACATAATTATTTTACTTCCTTATTTCCAAATAGAAAAATCAACATTCTACAATTACTATATTAACAAAAACATTGTTGCTTCTCGAGGCAGCTTGTCGTCCTCCAATAACTAGACATTTGTTGTGTTTTTGTTCAACTATTTTAAAACTCAGAGGAATGTGTACCTACTTCTTACTCAATCAGCAACATCACGGAGGTATTGAATGTTGTATTGACACACAATGGCAAATACTGTAGGTGTTGTCATAGGTCCCTACAGTTATCACCCTAACAAATACTGTAAGTGTTGTCATAGGTCCCTATAGTTATCACCCTAACAAATACTGTAGGTGTTGTCATAGGTCCCTACAGTTATCACCCTAACAAATACTGTAAGTGTTGTCATAGGTCACTACAGTTATCACCCTAACAAATACTGTAGGTGTTGTCATAGGTCACTACAGTTATCACCCTAACAAATACTGTAGGTGTTGTCCCTACAGTTATCACCCTAACAAATACTGTAAGTGTTGTCATAGGTCTGTTACAGGTATTCCCTACAGTTATCACCTTAATAAATATTGTAAATGTTGTCATAGGTATGTTACGGGTATTCACTGCAGTTATCACCCTAACAATATTGTAAATGTTGTCATAGGTATGTTACGGGTATTCCCTGTAGTTATCACCCTAACAAATACTGTAAGTGTTGTCATAGGTATGTTACGGGTATTCCTTACAATTATCACCCTAACAAATACCGGTACTGTAAGCGTTGTCATATGTCTGTTACAGGTTTTCCCTGTAGTTATCAACCTAACAAATACTGTAAGTGTTGTCATGGGTCTGTTACATGTATTCCCTACAGTTATCACCCTAGCAAATACTGTAAGTGGCGTAATGGGTCTGTTACAGGTATTCCCTGTAGTTATCACCCTAACAAATACTGTAGGTGTTGTCATAGGTATGTTACAGATATTCCCTGTAGTTATCACCCTAACAAATACTGTAAGTGTTGTCATAGGTCTGTTACAGGTATTCTCTGCAGTAATCACCCTAACAAATACTGTTACAAATATTCACTGCAGTTATTATCCTAACAAATAATGTAAGTGTTGTCATATGTCTGTTACAGGTATTCACTGTAGTTATCACCCTAACAAATACTGTAAGTGTTATCATAGGTATGTTACCAGTATTCCTTGCAGTTATCACCCTAACAAAAACTGTATGTGTTGTCATGTGTCAGTTTTCTATTTTCCGTATTTAGATTTAAAGTAACGGTCGATATTTTTTTTTAATTTCAGATATGTCGTTAAATATCCATTGTGATTCATGTTCCAGGGTCGATGAAAGTTCCTCTGCTACCAGATGGTGTGTAGATTGTGAAGATGCTCTCTGTATGAATTGTGTGAAAGCACACAAAGGCCACAAAGCATCTATCAACCATCATGTCATCGACATTGATGTCATATCAACATTACCTGCTGAGACACTGAAAACACACACAACATGTTCAAAACATCCAGACTATATTATGGACTTTTTCTGTACCCAACATCAGATTAGTTGCTGTGGAAACTGTATACCGGAAGAGCACCGCTCCTGTGATAGAGTCATGCCACTTGCAAAGGCATCTGAGAATGCAAAAAAATCCACCCTTTTACACGATATCTCAGACGGCATGAAGTATGTCCAGTTAACGTTGAAAAAAGTTGTACAAAGCAGACAGGAAAATAAAGACAGGATGAAAATAGAAGAGAAAGCCATGGTAAGAAACATATCGACATTCAAAGAGTACGTAATAAAGAAGCTTGATGAACTAGAAAAATCTGCTCTGTTAGAGCTGCAAACAGTCAGTCAGGATTCTATTGGTCAAATGGAAAAAGAGGAAAACGAGGTAAACAATTCAGTTTCACTGATCGACAAGCATTTACAACAACTTGACTTCTTGACAAAGAATGGCTCCAATCAACACGTGTTTCTCCTTCTCCACCAGCTGTTGCCAATACTTAGTAAAAAACACGCCCATTTAGAGGAGATGATAACTAATCACCCGGATGTCAGCTTAGTTTACGAACAACCAGAACACTTGTTATCTGATATAAAAACTTTAGGTACGATACGGTTACAGAAAACACCATCCCTAGTTAGATTTAAACCTTTAAAACATCTGGAAGCCCAAGAAGTATCTGTCCAGTCTAAAACTCCAAAGTCGTTCACATTTAGTAACAGAATAGACAGAACATTTAATCAAGGAAATGGTATGGTTGTTGATAAGGATAATAACCTGATACTGGCAGATCAATCATTTCTTCGAATGTACAGTCAGGATGGTAAATACACCAAAGAATGCAGATTAGAGGAAGACGCATGGGATATTGCCTACCACAAAAAGTCTGGTAGAATTGTTGTTGCATTGAGGTCCAATGGTATTCAGTTCGTAGACAATTTTACTGCACAAAAGAAGATAATTGTACAGACAATTGTGTTTTGTGGAGGAGTTACGTGGGTAGACGACAAAGTTTACGTCAGTGGGTATGATGAACATGGTGGTAGGATAAACATTTTAGATTCTCACGGACGTCACATTAGTAGTAGTAGTAGTAAACATAGTATACAATACATCCATCACAGAGACAACAATATATATTATACAAAATTGAACAAGGTCTACTGTATAAAGAAAGATGGATCAAAGCTATTTACTTTTAGTTCTCCAGACTTACAAGAGACACTTGGTATTGATACTGACCGACAGGGAAACGTTTACGTGGCAGGGTGGGGGTCACACAACATTGTGCGCCTGTCTCCTGATGGACAGAACAGTGATATTGTCCTGAAACAAGAGGATGGTATTAAACAGCCACAAACACTTTGTTTCAGTAGAGATTATAAGAAATTATTTGTGTCCAATGAAAATGGAGCGCGTGTTGATGTTTATAACTGTCAATATTAAGGATTAAGGATGCGAGTATTGATACAATGATAAGCATAACTACTAAATAGTACTAACTTGTACAGACCGGGATGAACATGGAAGCCGTGTTGATGTTTATAACTGTCAATATTAAGGATGTGATTATTGATTCAATGATAAACATAACTACTAAATAGTACTAACTTGTAGAGACCGGGATCAACATGGAAGCCGTGTTGATGTTTATAACTGTCAATATTAACTACTAAATAGTACTAACTTGTAGAGACCGGGATGAACATGGAAGCCGTGTTCATGTTTATAACTGTCAATATTAACTACTAAATAGTACTAACTTGTACAGACCGGGATGAACATGGAAGCCGTGTTGATGTTTATAACTGTCAATATTAAGGATGTGATTATTGATGGTGGAGACAAAGAAAACAAATAACATAACAGAGAACCTAAAAAGATGTGACACAAAATAAATGTAAATGTTTTAAAACACAACAGTTATAATTCTGATCTTTAATGTAATACTGTAATGAAATAAAAAACCAAAAATAAAAAAGATGGACAACAAAATAGATGTGAATGTTTTAAGACACAACAGTTATAATTCTGATCATTAATGTAATACTGTAATAAAGTGAAAAACTAAAAATTGAAAAGGTGGATAACAAAATAAATGTGAATGTTTTAAGACACAACATTTATAATTCTGATCATTAATGTAATACTGTAATAAAGTGAAAAACTAAAAATTAAAAAGATGGACAACATAATAAATGTGAATGTTTTAAGACACAACAGTTATAATTCTGATTATTAATGTAATACTGTAATAAAATGAAAATCCAAAAATTAAAGATGGACAGCAAAATAAATGTGAATGTTTTAAGACACAACAGTTATAATTCTGATCATTAATGTAATACTGTAATAAAGTGAAAAACTAAATATTAAAAAGATGGACAAGAAAATAAATGTGAATGTTTTAAGACACAACAGTTATAATTCTGACCATTAATGTAATACTGTAATAAAATGAAAAACCAAAAATTAAAAAGATGGACAACAAAATAAATGTGAATGTTATAAGACACAATAGTCGTAATTCTAATCATTAATGTAATACTGTAATGAAATGTAAAACCAAAAATTAAAAAGATGTGACACAAAATAAATCTGAATGTTTTAAAACACAACAGTTATAATTCTAATCATTAATGTAATACTGTAATGAAATGTAAAACCAAAAATTAAAAGATGTGACACAAAATAAATGTGAATGTTTTAAAACACAACAGTTATAATTCTGATCATTAATGTAATACTGTAATGAAATGTAAAACCAAAAATTAAAAGGCTCTACATTGTGGGGTTCGTGTTACTCGATCTTAAATTTTCTGTGTAGTGTTTTGTAGATCGTTGTTTGTCCTTTTGTCAGTTTTATTTGGCCATTGTATTGTCTGTCCTTCGATTTATAGATTCTGATTACCCCTTTAGAATCTTCAAACTCTTTTTCCAAAAACAAATAGAAAAATACTGAATTTACTGTGTGACCTTTGAGCTATTTTGTATGGAAAGGAGCCTAAATGGGACCAAACCTCCAAAATTTCACAATTAGGAAGATATGCACAATTTATATTTTTCATTTAATTTTAACATGTTTGATGAATTTTTTCTTATAAAATGAAAAAAAAATACCAGATTGTCAGAACAGACAAAATACCAGACTGTCAGAACAGACAAAATACCAGACTGTCAGAACAGACAAAATACTAGACGGTCAGAACAGACAAATACCATACAGTCAGAACAGACAAAATACTAGACTGTCGGAACAGACAAAATACCAGACTGTCAGAACAGACAAATACCAGACTGTCAGAACAGGCAAAATACCAGACTGTCAGAACAGACAAAATACCAGACTGTCAGAACAGACAAAATACCAGACTGTCAAAACAGACAAAATACCAGACTGTCAGAACAGATAAAATACTAGACTGTCGGAACAAACAAAATACCAGACTGTCTGAACAGACAAATTCCAGACTGTCAGAACAGACAAAATACCAGACTGGCAGAAAAAAAAAATACCAGATTGTCATAACAAACAAAATACTAGACTGTCAGAACAGAAAAAATACCAAACTGTCAGAACAGACAAAATACCAGACTGTCAGAACAGTCAAAATACCAGACTGTCAAAACAGACAAAGTACCATACTGTCAGAACAGACAAAATACTAGACTGTCGGAAGAGACAAAATACCAGACTGTCAGAACAGATAAAATACCAGACTGTCAGAACAGACTAGTACCGGACCGTCAGAATAGACAAAATACCAGACTGGCAGAACAGAAAAAATACCAGACTGTCATAACAGACAAAATACCAGACTGTCAGAACAGACAAAATACCAGACTTTCAGAAGAGACATAATACCAGACTGTCAGAACAAACAAAATTCCAAACTGTCAGAACAGACAAAATACCAGACTGTCAGAACAGACATAATACCAGACTGTCAGAACAAACAAAATACCAGACTGTCAGAACAGACAAAATACCAGACTCTCAGAACACACAAAATACCAGACTGTCAGAACAGTCAAAATGCCAGACTGGCAGAGCAGACAAAATTGGTACACATAACACACAAATTGATTATTTTATTATTTTCAATTATATTCTCAACATTTTATGGATATTTCTTCCAATCATATTTGACATAGCTAGTGCTCATAGCTTCCAAGATTAAATGACGAATAAAGGATAACAACACTTAAAATAGTAAAATGGGACAAGTACTCAAATTACAATGAGTGTAGCAAATTACTGTGCACAACACATTTTTGTGTAAAGCACTTGCTTTTGATATACTCGATGTGTGTGCTGCGGTTGTATCATTATAAGCTCGGTAGCCCTTTATTATACAATACAAGTTTTTTGTACTGACAAGCAATCGTCACATTTCAAATATGATATTCATATGTTTTATAAACTCACCCCCTTTAAATTATTATTCATTTAAGAAGAGTTTGAAGATATCAAAGGGGTAATCGGAGTCTGTTAATAGAAGGACTGACAACACAAAAGAAAAAAAGACAAAATGACACACACTACATAGAAAACCAAAGATCAAGTAACACAAACCTCACTAAAACCGAGGATGAACTCTGGTGTTCTGGAAAGATAAGTAGTTCATGTTCCAGTAACACAAACCCCACTAAAACCGAGGATGAACTCTGGTGTTCCGGAAAGATAAGAGTTCATGTTCCAGCAATATCTCCCGTCCTGTTACTATGGTTACAAACCCGGTGATAATTCATGAATGAGGAAATGACCAGGAAGTGCTCATGACAAGTAGAACATATATATGGTCATCTGTAACGAGGTTTGATTTAAGTTTGGTTCATGGTGTTAACGCCACTTTCAACAATATTTCAGTTATATCGTGGAGGTCAGTTTTATTGGTGGAGGAAACCGGAGGACCCGGAGAAAACCACCGACCTGTGGCAAGTCACTGACAAACTTTATGACATAATGTTGTACACCTCGCCCTGATCGAGATTCGAACCCACAACATCAGTGGTGATATGCACTTATTGCATAGGTAGTATTAAATCCAACTACTATACGATCACGGCCACGACGGCCCCTTATTTGTGACACGGATACTCTATAATGGTTGACCATCTCATTAAATAATAGAAACAATTAGTTTAGTAGCTGCCTTGTCAGCTGCAACCCTTACAAGAAAATCTTCATAGGAACCACATGCTCTGGAACATCGGATCAACAGAGATATATACTCCATATACAGTTGCTGCTGGAATGTTGCTACATATAAATGGAAAGTTCACAATGTGAATATTGTAATCATCGTAAAGATTTGTATTTAACCGACCTTTACTGTTAATTTAGAGGTGTAGGAAGAGTTTGAAGATACCAAAGGGGTAATCAAAATCTATATATAGAAGAACAGACAACACAATGACCAAAAGAAAAAAGTAGAAAAGGACAAACAACGATCTACAAAACATACACATAAATCTAATGATCGATTAACACGAACCCAACTAAAACCCGGGGATGCACTCAGATGCTCCGGAAGGGTAGGCAGTTCCTGCTCCACTAGTGGCATCCGTCGTGTTAATATAGCTAAACATCCGGCGACAAGTCAAGAATGGGGAAATGCCCGGGAAGTGTTTACAAGTGGAACACATCTGTGGTCATTTGTGACACAGATATTCCATAACGGTCAACAGTCATATGACCCGTAAAAGTGATGACTTCAACTTAACCAAGAGGAAGCCTTGGTTCAGTAGCAGCAACCCTCTATCAAGGAATTCATGATAGGAACAACAAGCTCTGGAATATCGTAGCAACTCCATATACAGGTGGTGATGGAATGTTGCTACATATAAATGGAAAGATCACAATGGGAAAATTGAAATCATCTCTTTTATCACAAAGTTTCATTCTTAATCGCCCCTCGCTGTCAATTTATATCAAGGTATGAAGCAAACATATCTGTATCTGTGGCATCCTTTATTTCAAACTCAATGGGATAGATACGATCAACAAAATCTTAAAATTTAGAGTCATTTAGTGATAGGACATCATCTATATAGCGGAATGTGCAATTCAAGGATCAGGATAGCTTATCTTAGTTTTTCTTGAGAATCCCCGTATACGAAGTGAAATTCATACCAATAAAGAAACAAGTCGGTGAGAAGAGGGGCACAGTTTGAATCCATAGGTATAACAAATATGTTGTCAATTAAAACTCGAACATTTTGATGATATTAGTTTCAGAGAATACTTCGGCGGAATCAGAGTGTTCGTTTTATTACAAAATAAGATTTGTTCCTTCTTAAAGGGGAATTTGCGGTAGTGCCTAATGACAAAATTGAGGGCGGAGCTTATCATCAAAAATTCCCGTTGATATGAACAGCATACTTATGAAACTGCATGTCACATGACCAACATGACCTAAAGGTCACATATCTAAGAAATTTGAATTTTTCGAAATGATTTTTGTAGTTTTTAGACTGATGAAGAATATTAATTTTTAATACGACTGAAAGTTTGGGAGGGAGGAACACTAGTAACCATGCCTGTCAACTATTTTGCTCCAAAGGTAACTTCTGTGAAACTGTGTGAAGACAGGATCGCCAAGTGTGATAAGAGTCAAACGGACATCCTTGCTGGTTGATATAATAATGAAATTAAATTAATTTTTTTTTTAATTTTAAACATTTAATTTTAAACATAAAATACAAAAGATTATTAACATATAAACACAAACAAATTAACAAAAAAAGAATTTTGAAAAAGAAACAGTTAATGTCAAATCCACAATTCCATCCACGTCAGACAACAGACAGCCGGTCGGCAACATTAATGACTCCACCAGTACTATGCACACATCACACGTCAAACATCAAACTATAATACAGGACCTTGAACAAAATAAGGACTACTAAATATCTTAATGACTAGCATAAATACATATTAACTAAACAAATTCACATAATGCATCATCATAACTATAATGTATAATAACTACACATTAATATTTCAAATTATCTATACAATCTATAATTGTGTAATGTGCGTCAGGTCGATATAATTATTTATAATGTATCGTACATTATACGGTATACGCCTGATTTCACTTATTCATAAACATTGTAATATTCAAATAAGTGTATCGGATATTTCAAATGTTTCGTTTATAACGTTGATTATAATTATCGTCTGCTATGCATCGCGTGTGTAGTAATATTTAGGATACAATAATTACAGTATTATTATAGTTGTCGTTCACCGTGTGAAAATCAATAATTAAAATATACTGTTGACGGTTTTATTGTGTGACAATAATTTACATTTATGTACGACTGCCTACAAACGTGCATTTATCTAATAAAATATTCGCTACATGGTGCGATGATTTCTACATCATCAAATGTCCTGTTTAAAATGTCTATACGAAAACCACTAAATGTTTGTGGTGTAAAATTGTACATTATATACTGAACTAATGTTATAATTTACAAACATTTCTCAAAATTGTATAAATAAAATACCCCCTACACAGAATATGGA
>MJUT01027940.1:115620-126171 GCA_002080005.1 Gigantidas platifrons | reverse complement strand
AAAAAAAAAGCCCAGAACAAATCAGTTCAGGCAGCTTTTTAACTATTTACTAAATTTGGGCAGGGTAACTTCAGAATGTGATGAATCTGAAGAGGCTGTGAATATGGAAATTGAAAAGGAACTTAAATCTGAATAAAATTTAAAAAAAATAAACAACTGATTTAATTTATTTTTTTTTAAACAAACAAGTGGTTTTTGTCCATCGTTACTAAAAAGTCAAATGTACTTCTTGAGGAACTAAAACTTGAATTGATGGGTGTTTTTCAACATTGATCTGGCTCCCACTGTAAAACCAAAAGCCATTCTTTTCCAGGAGTGAGCCACCTTTTTCAAACCAAAAAGTAGGCCTCAGGAAACACCCAGAATGCAGGATTTTGCACTATTTACCCCAGAGCTTCTGGGGCCCTTGAGCTGTAATGACCACCTCGCAATGCGAGGTGGGAAGGGTCGCTCTGCGACCCTTTTCGGCAACCTGATGTAAATTCGGACGACCTGATTTTTCCCCCTACTTGCCCATGTGACAACCTCCCTTATTTCTTAGTTTCTAACACTGTGTTGGATATAGCCATAATAAAAGATGTCAAATACTGTGATGTCATACTTACCAGAGTTATGGCTTATACCAAGTTAATGACATTTAGTTGTTCACCTTGTCAGTAAGATCGCTGTCACCTGGCTCTTAACCCGTTCCACATTTGAGTGAACATTTTATTGAGAAGTTTGAGATATTTGCTATGATGGTTGATTTAGTATAGTACATGCCAGTCATAATATAACATATAACCTTGACCTCACTGACATAGTTAAGTTGACACCCTGAATACACAGACTGGTTACCAATTATTGGTCAAATGATTCATCACGAAGTATGTCGACATGTTATGTTCCTCATATATACTATGGAGTGGACATCAACTCATTAAACTGGATAAGATCTTTCCTTAGCTCACGTCATCAAACTGTTGTACTTGAAGGGACAAAGTCAACATCAGCACAAGTATTATCAGGAGTACCGCAAGTCTCAGTCTTAGGACCCCTTTTGTTTTTGGCCTACATCAATGACATGCCAGAAACAGTACAGCACTCCGAGACTCGCCTATTTGCGGACGACACTATTCTTTTTCGGATCATCAAGAACATGAGTGATAGTCAACAACTGCAGAAAGACCTTACAGCTCTGGAGAAATGGGAGGAAAAATGGCAGATGAGCTTCAACCCTACAAAATGCAATGTAATTAGAGTCTCACCAACAAGATCGAAACCAATACTACCATCAATGTACCAACTACATGGCCACTTACTGGAAGTAGTTGACTCCAGCAAATATTTAGGAGTAACAATTACCAACGACTTATCCTGGGACAGGCATGTGGACCATGTAGCAGCCAAAGGGAACAAGACACTAGGATTCATCCGGAGGAATCTTAAAGAGTGCACTAAACCTGTTCGAGAAGCTAGTTACCAAACCATTGTAAGACCAACACCCGAATATGCTGCTACAGTATGGGATCCGACCAGCCAGTGTAAGATCAAGGCTTTGGAAAATGTGCAAAGAAGAGCTGCACGGTTTGTCACCCAAAACTACTCTGACCGAACACCTGGAAGTGTCTCTCAAATGATATCAAACCTAGGATGGCCCAGTTTAGAACAGAGACGTAAAAACACCCGTCTATACATGATGTATAAGATATACCACGAACAAGTTGACATCAACCGTGAATTATACCTCCGGAACAATGACAGTAGGACAAGAGGCCAGCAAAAACTGTACCAAGAGCGCACTAACTGCGAAGTATACAGAAACTCCTTCTTCCAGCATACCATCAGAGACTGGAACCAGCTTCCAACTACCACCACAGCTGCAACATCCATAGAGCAGTTCAGGGCTATCCTGGTGGTTAGCCCTTTGAGCCACTAGACTCCACGTGCCCATGTACATAGTTTTAGCTGTAACATAATGTGGATTTTAATTGTATATATAGAAGGGGCAGCAGCTGTGTGTGTCTGGCATGTGCATGGTTACCGCAGAACTTAATACAGTCGTCCGCGACTCCAGTTCTATACCTGGAAGAAGAAGAAGAAGATACTTAACACTGCAAAATAAAAAGCCCAATCATGTCTGAGATGCACAAAGAGCTACACTTTCACTACTCTGCAGCATTAAAGTTGGTGATGTATGTTAGTATGGAATGTCTGCTTATTTGGAAATCATCCATTCTTGGAATCACAGCTAATATAAAGTTTCAAGGCAAAACCGTATATCAGCGCTTTCGCGCTTTGATTTATGTTCCCACCAGGGCTGTTACATCGCTGTGGTTATTTCAAAATCTATTTTTAGATTCCAAGTGAAAATCTTATATTCATTAATTCTTTTATATTTTTAACCGGGTACTCTGGTTTCTTCCACCAATAACCGCCACGATATAACTGAAATATTGTTGAAAGTGGCGTTAAACACCATAAACCAACCTATTGTTTAACAGATTACTGTAATCATATAATTATGCCACAAAAATGTTAATTACATTTACCAGCTGTTGAGTTTGAATTCGCATCTTCTGTAAATACATGGTTGTATGTTTCAGCAATAGTGATCTCTGATACTGCTCTGGGCATATATGACAATCGACTTGCAGTGCAATGTGCAGTGAGCATATTGGTTGTTGCTATTGTAATATGTAAGTTATCTTTTATATATGAGAATATGAAAAACAAAGCAATATGAAAAAACCAAAACCTTTCAATACCATCAAACAAATTCCAGAAATGAACAGAATAAAAAAAGAAAAATTGAAATCGACCAAAAATTACTTAATTTAGCACATACTCTTTTAAAATAATTTAGATTCAATTGATAATCCAGACTTCCCATTCACTGTTACTTTTCATGTATATGATATAATACTGATGAGTAGTTAAAACCATTTTACAACTACTCGGTAATTGGTATTTGTACAATAATTATTTCAAATAAAACAATTAAATAAAGCAATTTGAAAACAAAAATCTCAAAATTATACTTATAAAATAAATTGTTTAATAGTCAGTTACTAAACCTATGCAGCACTATGAAACACATTGACTGCCGCAAGTCACTGATAAACTTTATCGTGCAAAATTGTAACTGGCAGGAATCTCACTTTCCATCTTTTGTTGCAATAGGAACTGATTACATAAGAAGATGCAGATGTGTAGATTTTCTATTTATGTGTTCCTTGTCTTACAGATGCTGTTTATGCTGTGTATATACTACTGACGTACATGTACAAAATTAACAAGGTAAAATGTTTAATCTGTTCTATATTACCAAAATAGTAATATTAAGACTAACTAGTTCTTCAAGTGACAAAACAATTTGTCTTTTAGAAACTCTATGTTATCAATAAATCATATTTATTACCCCCCGCAATAGCGGTGAGGGGATATTTATCCCCCCGCGATAGCGGCCGTCTGTCTGTCTGTCTGTCACACTTTCTTGTTTACGCGATAACTTGAGTAAACATGGATAGATTTGAATAATTTTTTGCATGTGGCTTGTAATGATCATTATCTTGGATGGGATCTAACATGGAAATATTTGAAGCAAGGATTTTGCGGAAAAATCTTAGTTTTTGGTTGAAAAATCAACAATTTTGAGAATTGAGTCTTGTTTACGCGATAACTTTAGTAAACATGGATAGATTTGAATAATCTTTTGCATGTGGCTTGTAAGTATGTTATACATTAAGACTGCAAGGCTGCTTTCTATAAATATATAAAACTAAATATTATGCAAGTGCGGGCGGATACGTCGCGCATTCATGCGCTAGGCGGTTCTTTTATTTTTATTGCAATAGATCTGCTTCATATTTAAACTCGTATCTGTATATAGAAATATTAGTTAAGAATAATTTAATTCAAAGATGTATGACTGAGATTTCTCAATGCTAAATTTATGCATTGAGCATGACCAATTCTGCATTCTCTATTTACGGGATGTTGTATCCTAATTATAAGAAACATAAACTTTAAAGTAATCAAACAGACCTCATATGGTCATCATATGAAATTCTCATGCTGCTAAATATGCTTCCAATATAGACATAAAATCACAGACACCTTAACCGGCTATAGAAATTAGGACAAGGCAGAAAGTTCTGTGACATCATTAATGTTCTAATGAACGTCACATGACATCGACAATGGCAAACTCATATACTAGTAGATGAATGGGATACGATAAGGATTCATTAAGGTTATTTACCTTGACTTGTTTGTACTCTGTTGTTGTAGGAACGAATTACTTATAATGAAGACAATGATGTGGAAGTTTTTAAACTACTGACAGCAGCAGCTAAGGGTGACATTACCACTTTAAAAAGGTAAGTCAACACCTTAATTATATATTTTTTTAAACATGTAAGCAATATTTGCTTAGATTCTTCACATGCAAATTTGTCTTAAACAAACATGGAAAACTTATGCTCATGAGAGAATTTTGTTAGGGGTTTTTGGTGTTTTTTTTTTTGTGTATGTGTTTTTTTTTTATGATAAACATTGCCGTTTTTGTAATTATGGGTTTATGGTTAGGGCTAAAGCTAAAGATAAAGCTATGGCACTATGAAGTTCTTGATAATAAACATTATTTTTTTTTATTTATAAAACTATAGGGTTGGGACTAAGAGGGAAATTATTTTATCTGTTATACAATTGTGTCAGGGTTATGTTTATTAAATATTAATTTTTAAATTATATTATGTTATTTTAATATTTTGAATATTACCACAGAAATTATATAATGCACTAGTGAAATAGTTTGAATTGTTGTGGATAGTAATTTGTATAAGACTGGACGACAATACTAGTTTTTGAGACGCTTGACCCTATATATTCAAGTTATTTGAATAACTAATGTTATGGAGAACAATGAAATCCTAATTGTAGAGAAATTGTAATTTAAATAATTCAATATTCATTGCTACAGTATCTAACAAATTTTTCCTTTGTTTTCCCAATTGGCTGGATCCTCTAAAATTAGATTGATCCAGCAGGCTGATAATAGGTCAGCCTCGAAGCTGTATCACCTTCGTGGGGTAGTAAATGTGTATTGCATTGCATCTTTCTTTCTGGCACATTTGATCCCTTGTTATACCAAGGTAATTGTACTACTTCATAAATATGTTTTTCCACATTATTATTTTGATGTAAATATTTTGTATGTTTGTATGACATTTAAATAATATCTTGTTTGTTGCAAATTTTTGCTTGAAATAATGTTAAGTAAGCATTTTCGCAATATCAACTTGTGTGTAATATTTCATTGCATTGAACTGATGTGATTGGCTACACTGACTGACCTGGTTCATTTAGGTTGTGTGTTTTCGGTGGAAGGAGAAAGCATTTTTTATACACATTAAATTTATCAACATGATCAATGATCTCCATTCATCTTTATGCAACAAGCATGAGTGATAACATCATTGTAAAAGAAGCCACTTCTCTGGGTACCTGGATTTCTATAAATACTTTACCTTGATGTACGTAATGGCATAAATGCTCTCCTTTGATTGCGGTAGATCATGGGTGAGGATCCCGATCGTGTAAAAACCTATGATTGTAAAGTTTGTATTTGCTGTTTCTCCGCTGAGATTGTCTACCACCACTATTTCAATATCTTTTCTCAAACATCGAAAAATGAAAGTAAAAAAATGCAGATATCTAATATAAAAATAAAAACGTAGATATCAAATTTAGTGCGCACAACACATTTATGAAATAACCTTAATCAATTACTCTCAATATCGAAATACTGGAAAGCCAAATAATTTTAAAAGTGTTTAGGAGCAATAAAACCAACAGAGTGTGCACCACTTATTATTAGAATAACCTTCATCAGCTATATTGTTGTCTGCCTCTTGTAACAGTGTAATTTAATAAATAAAAGTCTTCAATGAATTCTGAAAGGTACCTTTCAATAAAAAAAAAAATAATGCCTTTGTTCAACAGACATAAAACACATAGCGAAAAGCAATCGACTAACATTACATATATATCTTAGGGAGATAATCCTTAGTTTTCACATCTAGCCATGTTTGATATTTCTATGTTTACTTTATATTTTGAAGCCTACACGAACAGAGATATGTTGATATGTATGACACAGACTACGATAAACGAAGTGCTTTACATCTGGCGGCATGTGAGGGAAAATACGATGCTGTCAAATATCTGTTAGACAATCATGTAGGATATCCACAAGCTAAAGATAGGTATATAATTTGAGTTTCCATTAGAGACAAATACAGAAATCCTTCAAAACATCACAGCTTGCATTTTTAGATATATTAGGTTTGATTTGATTTTGTTGCATATTATGCTTTTAATTGTTTACAATTAAAAATCTTATTTTTACACATTTGAGACCCACTCGTTGTTTACTTTGTCAATTAGTAAATGATTCTGTCCAATAAGCTTTGATAGATATGATATTAAGCTGGGGTTGTGTTAGGTTATTGTTATTTATAGTCAATTTCAGTAATTGTGCTGCCATATCATATGACTTTCCAACTTATTGGTATCAACTCATTTGGTCATTTCTGCTGTTTGGATACCTTAATACTTGATATGGGTATAGGGTTCAAGCTTAACTCGGTGATGGTAAACGTGAAGTCGGTGATTTGGATGTGTAGTCATAAATCAACGACCTTAATCAAACGACCATCCTTTCCCGTGTCCACACTTTTTGTGATGCATTATGAAATAAAATAATATAAAATAAATATGTACCACCTCTGAGGTGTAATAGTTAGCATGGTCACATCACTCCTAGATCGTGGGTTAAACCCTCGGTCGATTCAAATCAAAGAACGTATGATTAGTATTTGTTTTTTTCTCCACTGCATTTAAAGGCATGCATCATGAAATAGTAAAAGCAAAGCCCTGTTATCTCAGAGTAGGGAGGGGCAGTTAAGAGCAAAGCCTTGTTATCTCAGAGTAGGGAGGGGCGGTTAAGAGCAAAGCCTTGTTATCTCAGAGTAGGGAGGGGCGGTTAAGAGCGAAACTTTACGACAAAAGAGATGATTTTAATTTTCCCATTGTGAACTTTCCATTTATATGTGGCAACATTCAAGCAGCACCTACATATGGAGTATATATCTCTCGGTTGATATGATATTCCAGAGCCTGTGGTTCCTATCAGGATTTCCTTGATGGAGGGTTTCTGCTAACAAGGAAGCTACTGAACCAAGGGTTCCTCTTAGTTAAGTTGATTTCATCACTTCAAACGTTTTACGGTCGCCCCACCATGACTTAGTTGACATGACCGACCGCTATGGAATATTTGTGTCACAAATGACCATGGATATGTTCCACTTGTCAAACCTTTCCTCATTCATGACATCACCTGGTTTGCAACTAGATTAACACGACGGGTGTCACTAGTGGAACAGAAACTGCCTACCCTTTTGGAGCACCTGAGTTCACCCCCGGTTTTTAGTGGGGTTCGTGTTACTCGATCTTTAGTTTTATGTGTATGTTTTGTAGATCATTGTTTGTCCTTTTGTACTTTTCATTTGGCCATTGTGTTGTCTGCTCTTCTTCGATGTACGGATTCTGATTACCCCTTTGGTATCTGCAAACTTTTCTAATAACAAATGTCGAACAATAATTTCTGACTGAGTTTAAAATTGATAATATGGTTTACAAATGTTACTCTAAATGTATTTCTTTATGTTTTTTTTTTTTTTATATTATATCGTTTTCTTTGCTTTTCACCATGTACCATAACAATACTTGCATACATGCATGATGTGATGGGTATTATATAAAAAAAAAGTTCTAGGATATGTTTGATTAATGTAACGTTCATTACAAGATAGTAAAGGATATGTTGTTATTTTAATCTGTTATTTTCTAACCCTTTCTACATGTACACCTTTTAATCGATTCTGAAAATATCTGACCTCCAAACAAGTTAATTCGGCGACTCACGAAATCTGCATTTAGTATGGAAGTAATAAGTAAAAAAAAATAATGGCGTGAACTTTACGGTCAAGAACGTTTTCGTTTTCTGTCAATTCAGGAATACTCGTGTCAATGAAAATAGGGAATCTACAGTACACCATGACATTGTTGTAATATAATACTGAATTATGTGTTAAAGGTGTATGGGGCATACAGCTGCTGACGATGCCAAATGGCACATGCAGCTGAAGAAAAATCATACAAAGCAAGAAACTTTTGATCAAATAATCCAATTATTAAAGACTTACAGAGGTGCACCGAAAGAAAAGGTGAGATTACAACAAAACTTATTTTTTATGCGCCCGTCTAGAGACGAGCCGTATTATGTGATTGGGTATGGCGGGCGGCGGGCGGGCATCCACACAGGTTTCCACACAATAACTTTAGTTCTGTATATCGGATCATTACCAAACTTGGCCACATGATTCCCCTGTGGAAGGGGAAGAACTCTATATATTTTGGGGACATTAGGTCAAAGGTCAAGGTTACCGTTACTATAAATAGATTTTTTGACAACAGGATCGTTTGCATACGATAACTTTAGTTCTGTATATTGAATCTTTACCAAACTTGACCACATGATTCCCCTGTGGAAGGCGGAAGAACACTATTTATTTTGGGGTCATTAGGTCAAAGGTCACGGTCACCGTTACTATAAATAGAATTTCTGACAACAGGATCGTTTCCGCACAATAACTTTAGTTCTGTATATTGGATCTTGACCAAACTTGGCCACATGATTCCCCTGTGGAAGGGGAAAAACCCTATTTATATAGACCGGCGTATTTTGTGATGCACACATTTCTTGCTTAATTTAATGGCATCTGTCCTTGCCTAGACGACTGCAATCCTAAATTTATTAGATGTTATTAGCTATAGCGATCTCTGGCATATTTATGTCCCCCAAACAAAGTTTGGAAGACATATTGTGTTTGCTCCGTTTCTTATTCTTATTCTTATTCTTATTCTTATTATTATTCTTCTTCCTCTTTCTTTCTTTCTTCCGCCAAAAGTTTGTCCGACACATTTCTCGGAGATGCCTTGATCAAACTTTATGAAACCTCGTGGGAATATCATATGCCATGTGAAGTTGTGCCTTTTTTGGGTTGATTTTTTCAAAATGGCTGCCGTTGCCATGGAAATGGCCAAAATGCCAAAAAATTGAAAAACACAAAAAATATCATAGCAGGTTACTCGCCAAACAGAAATTGATGAAACTTGATAGGAACAACATCCACATCTAGTGGAATGAGATAAGCTAAAAAAAATCGGAATCGGTTGGACAAACTTTGCTGCAGTTGCCATGGAAATAAAAAAGGAGGGATTAAACAATTTTTTGGATTCCTTTCATCAAACTTCATGAAACTTTGTAGGAATATCCACCGTAGTGTGTTGCAGCTTTTGGGGGGGTTGAACAAATTTAAAATGGTGGCCTTTGCCATGGTAACCAAAGTACAAAATAGCCGCCAAATACAAAAATCCTCTGATTTGGGAGAAATTTGGTTTCCAAGTAAATTATGATGTTGCGAATTGATATCCATCGTTGGTTTGCTATGGCAGCCATTTTGAATCCAAAATGGCCACCAAAATACAAAAATCCTCCCAATTTGGGTGAAATTTGGTTTCCAAGTACATTTTGATGTTGGGAATTGATATCCATGGTTTGGGAGCCATATTATGATCATATCTTGTGTATTGTTCATTTGGGGACATTTGTAATGCTCTGCGTTGCAGTAACTAATATTTGCCTTTATGATTGTGAAATTAAAAAAAAACATTGTTGGGACATAAAGAGCAAAGATGTCCTTAAAACTGCATTTTTTATTACTTATGTTAAACGGGTGCAAAGTAACTAGTGTCTTGTATATATCACACCCTTTGTCTGGTTGGATACTGCTATCATTTTGAAACATTAGATTTGAGATTATGAAAAAAAAAATTAAATGGTGACGGCCAACAATTCCACCAAGTGAAGAATATACTTAAACAAAGTAAAAACAGAAAATGCACATGATGTCTAAATGTAAATAAATCATTTTTGTTTTATAGAATCACTTTAGAGATACGATAGCAGGTCAGCTGGTTAAAGGTGCAGAAACCGGTGATATAGCGGAACTGCAGAGGTAATAATGAAATTATATTTAATAATAAATATTTGCTAGTTTTGTGATGAAAGAAGAATTTAAAGATACCAAAGCGAGGTAATCAGACGAAGGATAGACAGCACAATGGCCAAAAGAAAAAGAGACAATATGACAAACAACGATCTACAAAACGCTACACAGAAAACTAAAGACCGAGCTAAACAACACGAACATCCTATCATATTAAAATCGTGTTGGACATTTATTGTAAATAAATACAAATAATATAAATAAAACGTGAATCCCCTACGAAACAAATAGAAGTCAAGGCGAATCGAACATCGTTTGTACACGGAAAGGAAATTGTAGCGGACATCACAACATGGAACTAAAAACATGACATCATGTAATGCTCTGTTTGTTACTTAGGGAATGACCATTTAACTTGGTGGGGGGGGGGGGGGGG